>JAKUCV010005111.1:0-26698 GCA_028386065.3 Turnera subulata | reverse complement strand
ACTCAATTCGAACTCAATTTTAAAATGTATATATAGCCAGTTCCTGTTGAATGGTTTTCGTGTTGTATTTCCTATCACATAATATTTGCTTTCTTTGAGTTGTTTCTGCAGACTATTAAGTAGGAGTACAAGGATTTGGTTCCTGATCATACAGTAGTGATGATTTAGGAAATTCTTCAACGAAGGATTTTTTTTTTTTTCCTTTGATAGTTTCATCAATTCTTCAAGAAAAAAGTTTCTTCTAGCCATATACATATGATCTACTATATAATTAATTGGTTCATACGACAATAATATATAATAATGAGAGTTTTCCTTTTGTCGTGTGGATATACGAGGAATAAGCATTTGCACACACATGAGACTGAAATGACAGATTAATCAAAGTAGGAAGCAGTGATTAATTTGTGTCATTTTTGCTTTATACAATTAATAGAGCGAAATTGCTGCCTCAACCCATCTTTTACTGCATTGTAAAATGACTTGGACTGAAGTTTCTGATGACATGGTGGGCTATACCTATCAAATGGTATATGCATGCCCGTGAAGTTGATCATCTTCTATTTTTCTCGCAAAAGGCAGCACAAGAAGTCTTCTTGAGTTATTCTGTACTTTTCCTTCCTTATTCGGACTCTGCTAGCCAGTAAATCAGGCAATTTTCAATAGTAATAGTGGTGCTCCCTTGATTTCTGTTACCAGGATTAACTTTCCAAAATGAATATTTTTGTATGCTTTCTTCTTCTTTTTTTTTTTTTTATGCTAATCAACGTTTTCTAAGCTTTCTTCAAGAGCAGAACGAGTTAATTAACTAACCTATCTCGTTTCATATTAAAAAAAAAAAAAAAAGAAGAAGAAGAAGAAGAAGAAAGGAAACAACTTCAAATGCAGGTGTAAAAACCAAAGAAATACGAGTCCAAAACAAACAACAACTACAAGAATGCATGTGGTCGTCACAGAATAAAATTGAGGACCACCATGGGAATTAATTGAGTTAATTTGTACCACTACTTGTTTTGGACAAGATCAGGCCAGTGTCAGGACTACAACTCAGCAAGATGTAACTCACAGTCAATTTTTAAACAATCATGTCTTGATTTTCTTGCTCGTTTCTGGACTATAAGACAATCGAATCCCGAACACCGAGAGGGACTTGCATTTTCATTTTGCCATGGATTCATTGAATCAATAACATTAACTCCAAAATGAAGATAGACTAGACCGAGCGGTAAATCAATGCACGTGCTTTGGAAGTTATACAGCATTCTTTTTTTTTTTTTTTTGGGGTACGGAGATAAACGAACTAATCTTTTATTAATAAGCAGAGATTAACATGAGAAATAGACAACTTGCAAAAATCAAATATGGGAGGGGGGAGACGGTACGGTAGCCCGAAAAAGAAAAAGGGCCAGATGGAGGGGCAGCCCGCTGCGGTCCGCAGGTGAAGAGAGTCACAAACAAGTAGTGGTTCGTTAAAAGGTCGAGTGGCGCGCCACCCCCATCTCAATTGGGTTTGGATCTTATTATATAATGGGCTTACATTAAGAATGTGGGCCTCAACTAGGGCTACGGAGTTACGAGTACGGATCGGGTCAAAACCAGGTGTTGGATCCTATTTCTTCATTATTTATATTCTGATCCAATAATTGCATTGAAGTATGAGAGTAACTTTTGGTGCAAAAAAAAAAAAACTTGAAAATATGTTATAAAACGTGTTGGGGTGAACACTTTTGTACCAACCAAAACAGTGCCAACCCCGTTGTTATTTATTGTGTTCATTTTGGAAATGAAATTAGAAAACTGAGCGATGGCTCTTCTTCACCTCTTCCATTCTTCTCCATCTCCTTCTCTTTTAATCCATCTTCATTAACAGTTTATTTATAACACGTTATCAGCATGAATGATCTCTACCCGAGCCAAGAAGGAAAAGAAAGCGGAAATGAAGGAAAAAATAGGAAGAAAAAAAATACTAGGAAAAGGAAAACGAGTAGTGAACAGTTTGTCACCCCACGGTCACTATTCACTCGTAAGCATTCTGGGTCGTTACTCTCGTCGCCACCACCACCAGTCCATTCGCCGTGCCGTCGCCAACTAAATGGCGCCGCCCCCATCCTTCCTCGCCGTCGGACGCGCCGTCTAGGGGAGATGACCCGACGAGTGATTTGTCGGATCCACCTTGCCCGAGCCACCCTCCGCCTCCTACCGGCGTCGCTGCTGCCACCAGCGAGCCTCCTTCGTGACGTCGCATCCCCCTGCCGTGGCTGCCCTTGTCCGGTGTTGTCTGCCTCCCTCGCGCCGCCGCCTGCAACACACCAAGGCGGGCGACCCGCGAGCTGAGGAAGCCAACCCGGATGGGTCGGAGTGACCCGACGGGTTAGCGAGCTCGGGTCGTGCCGGTGCTGGGCTTGGGCGCTGGGCCGGTACTGTTTATGTCCAGCCTGGTTAAAGAAAAAACCTGGGTCGGTACTGTTCACGGCCCAGCCCAGGTATATAAAAAAAGAAAAAGAGAAAAAGAAAAGGAGAGAAAGAAAAGAAAAAAAAATAAGGAGAGAAGGAAAAGAGGAAAAAGAAAAGGAGAGAAAAATAAAAGAAAAAAAAGAAAAGAGAGAAAAAAAATATAATTATGAAAAAAAATATAATTTGAGAAAATAATTATTATCATGGAAATATTGTTTTTTGAAAATGATATTATCAAAGTATATACCGGAATAATAACCGGGTATAGTATGATATATATTATTGCTGAAAGATTTATCGAGTAAGCATATTTTACATTTTTATTTAAATTATGATTGGGCTATTAAAAGGCCCATGTATTAGTATGATATATTATATATTGCTGTTGAAAGATTTATCGAGTAAGCATATTTTATGTTTTTATTTAAATTATAATTGGGCTATTAAAAGGCCTATGTATTAGTATGATATATTATATATTACTGCTGAAATATTTATCGAGTAAGCTTATTTTATATTTTTATTTAAATTATGATTGGGCTATTAAAAGGTCCATTGCATTTAATTTTTCGCTTTAATTTCATTTATATTTCGCTTGGGCTCGTACAAGGCCCATCACATTTAATTTGCATTTATTTATTTTTAATTAGGCTAATTAATAATAGGCCCATGATTATTTATTTTATTTGTCTTTTATTTCCTTAATTTTGGAATTATGTTAATGTTACAAATATTGGAAGCCCTTAAAATTTCCGGAAGAAATTTGTTATGGGCATTGAGTGCATTTAAATACAAATCGTCTCGAAGACGCAATAAAAGAGAATATAAAGTACAGACTGGATGTCTTACTGCTAAAAGATCCCGCAGATCTTTGAGGAAAATTGAAGAAAAATATGTCCACGAGAAGATGGATATTATACAACCACCAGAAGATGGATATATTGTTCTTGCTTACCCTGAAGGCGCAAGTCATTTTTTTTTATTGAAAGCTTTTGTTTTATGTTCTGTTTAATTATTATTTGTTATATTCTATTTTATTATGTTTACTTTACTGTTATTGTAATCGTTTGTAGAATAACAGCTCAGGCATTTGTCCTGGAGACAATGCAAGTTGACATCCAAGGGGGAGAGTTATATGTGTAGATGTCAACTATTTTACATAACATGTACAATCACAAAAATGAGAAAAAGATTTATACGCTCCAGAAGAGCATAAGTTTGAATATGTTCTTGAAGAACGCATACTTTACTATGATCTAGAAGATCATATATTTACGCTCTGGAAGAGCAAATACTCTTGAAAAGTACAGAAACTCCCACTTACAGTAATAAAAGAAATTATTATGTATCCCGTCAGATTGACTCTGCTCTATTCCCTGAAGCGAATAAGACAGTATAATTAATTGTGCTTGTGGCCGTGAATGAGATTAAAATGGCAAGACTAAAGGAAAACATGCATATTATTATTGCAAAATGGATCCATAACTGGAGAACATTCGCAAAGAGGAATTGTTCTCATACATAAGTTGAAATAATTATTTATCTGTTGGGTACAACATTGACTCTAAAACTCTGAGCCTCGTTGTTGATGTTGACCCTAACACTGTCGTTCCAGGAGAACCACATGCCACCCATATTGTTTTCTCCAGGTATCTCAAACCGATTCGTTGCAGGAAAACGGAGTGGGATTACACCATGATTTTCTCCTGCTTGCCACAAAGTCTCAGTAATCAGTACCATGTTGGGCTTGTACTGATTCTTTAGATCCCTTAAGGTACGCACAAAATCTTGGGATCTTCTCGCTACACCCTTGCAATTCCATAGTAGAAGTCGTACCTTAGGCCATGTAGGTGGTAACCCAGTCACCCTTGGGACGCTCCGAGCCTTCATGGAAACCTGATAATAACTGCTTTGATTTAAAATTTGACATGAAGGCTCTAGCTGAAATTCCTGCAGTCTATTAGATATGAAAAACATAATAGAGTTAGCCGAGCCATAAAAGGAAGCCCTTAGAATGCTTTGGTCCTCTAGGAAGAATGTTTCTTCCATAGGAGTTACAAAGAACCTAGATGAATAAAATTCATCAACAAACACTAAACGAGGAATTCTCACCAAATTATTCGGTAATTCATCTTGCTGCTCATTCACCATGCTATAAGCTAACCTATTCCTTCTTCCTAGAGAGGCACCCTCAACAAAGAAAACAGTAGCTGGGGAAGGCATTTTTCTTGTCTTGTTGACTTTTTTAAGTTTTCTGCATCTTCCTGTCTCAACCGGCTTCCCCTTCTTATAGTCTAAGATTAGACAGCTAGGTGTCAATTTTTCAAATGTGGACCCTTTTTTCTATCTCCGAAAAGATCCAGAAGATTTTTCGGTAATTAAAAACTTTGCATTATTTGTCAGTAAACTCCAAAGCTTTTCAATCTTCGAGGTTTTTCTTTTGGAAAAGTTTGCCACTACTTTAATTATTGCTCAATAATTCTGATCTTTTTCGACATGAGTGGCGGAAATAAGCCTAAAACTGACACACGTATTGCAGCCTGAAGCTAGCAATTGAGTAACTGAAACTTACCATATCCAGCCAGAAGCCGGAATGCACTAGCTTGAAGCTAGCAATTTTAAGTGTTTAAATACACAGTTTGCACAGCCCGAAGCTGTGATCAACTAGAAGTTGATTATGGGATATCTTGTTTGGCATGACCGGTTGGGAAATCCTGCATCAATAATGATGCACGACATTTATTCTTGGTTATTCATTAAAAAACCAGAAGTTTTTACAGTCAATGAATTTCCATGTGTTAGTTTGCTGCGAAAATTAATTGTTTGGCCTTCCTAAGATGAGGTTGGCCTAGAATCACCAACAATTTTGGGAATAATTCAGGGACATGTACGCGGACTGATAAATCTGCCGTGTTGACCATCTAGGTAATTTTTTTATGATGCATCGACTAGATGGTCTATTGTGTGATGCAAGTTGGCATTGTGCGCACTTATTTTAATGATTAAGCCACTTGCGGGTACATATCCCTACTTATGTTATTAGACTATATCTCTAGATAATGCTGGTATATTTCTTCAATAGAAAATATATATCACTGGCAATAAACCCAAAAAGATCTGGGCGAACATTTCCAATTGATTGCAGGACCATTCTTAATGAAATATTACTGTTTGAGAAAATGGTATTTTACTTGCCGCATCACTTGTGCATCAAGCCAATAAGTTATCATAAAATCTCCCCATTTTATTGGTTCATGGTCACAAACCCATCTTTGGACCGCTGATTATACAGTATATGTACCTAATGCTCCACCACAGCATAGTAAAGAGGGTCTTTAAAGAAGAATGTGAATATATGTTGAGTATGTTGGGTATGTTGATTACAAATTAGATGAAAGAGTTTACCAACATAAGGGGGAGGAAATAAGCAGCTGGATCAAGAGTTTATTGAAATACATATCAATATCTAGTTTTAATCCTCAAACAAATTAGTGTGAATCTGAAGTTCAAAAGATGATTCATTTGCAGGAAAATTGATATGAAATTGCCAGACACATAAAGTGACCAAATCTTATATACCAGCTGCAAGTTCTCCTGATCAAATTAATGTTCCAGAAGAACAAGTATAGTATGCAAATGAATCTAAAATACGCAAGAAGCGTAGAATATACTCGGTTCCAACAAAAAAATTCTCGATAAAGAAAAAAGAGCAAAGAGATAAGATGGCCAGTAAGAAAATAAGGCCTCCAGTAGAGGTTCATATTATAAGTCTTTAAGAAGAGGTAAATCCTCCAGAAGAGGTTTTCTGACACAATTGATAAAGTTCCAGAAGTAACTCAGGTACCTGAAATAAATGAATATGATGAGATCTCAATTACAGTGTCAGGAATAAGATGGAACCGACGTGAAATAACCGTCGACGGAATATTTACTTTATACAGGGCAAAATATCATGAAGAAAATGAGGATCATGAACCTACATCTATTGATGAATGTAGGCGCAGAATTATTGGCCAAAATATAGAAAGACATAATTAAGGCTGTATTAGACTCGCTTGTGAAGCGAGAAAATTTTCGGACCTGTAGTCCGTACAACAATGGTATAAAACCGGTCGAGTATAAATGGGTGCTTGTGCGAAAAAGGGGGGAAGCACGACTTGTCGCAGAAAATATGATTTGTAGCACAAGGTTCTACTCCAATGACCTGGTATTAATTGTGAGGAGAAATACTCCCCTATAGTGGATGCAATAATTTTGATAAGTCTGGCATTATATGAAAAGACTTGGAAATGCATCAAATGGATGCTATTACAGCCTATATTTTTACAGATCCATAAGTCATGACATATGCATGAGAATCCCTGAAGGATTCAAGTTGCTTGAAGCAACTGATTTCCGGGAATATACAAAATTAAGATAATTTGATCTTTACATGGTTTAAACCAATTTGAGTATGCATAGTTTAAAGTACATGCATGAATTTATTATTGCTTATATTGTTTGTTCATATCTATATATGAATTTCTATTATTTTTGTGATTTAAATATTATTGGAACTCCTGAAGAAGTCTCCAAATGCCGTGCTATGTTTTGAGATGAAAAATCTCATCAAAATTAGATTGGTCCTGGAGAACTCTGTTAAAGTGCAATTTATATTGCTAGTAATATAAAGCCTGAAGCTTTTGACTTAAGCCTATAGGCAAGATATAACTTTGCTCTTATCTTCGGGGTATAAATGATGTGGTATTATGTTAACCCTGTAAACCCGAAGAGAATATAGTTGGTTTTTGCAGATGCAGGTCCTTTATTTGATCCAAATAAAGTACAGACAGACATCTGCTACAACTTTACACATGATATTGCTATATCATCGGGACCACAAAAGCAAGAGGGCAAGGAAGATGCCCCAATAACAAATTATGAAGATAATGCTATTGTCCAATTAAAGTAGTGATGTATCAAAAGTGATCGGACAAAGCACTCGCCACCAGAAGTTGACAATGATGATTGGCATTCAACGACATCAAGAAATCAAAAGATGCCAAAATGAGGGGGAGTAGAATACGCACTGCACTCTTTTTCCCTTCACCAAGTTTTTATCCCACTGGGTTTTTCTTAGTAAGGTTTTTAATGAGACAGTTGTCCCAAAAGGCGTATTCTACCCAAAGTACAACAGTATTCGAGGGGGAGTGTTATAAAACGTGTTGGGGTGAACACTGTTGTACCAACCAAAACAGTGCCAACCCCCTTGTTATTTATTATATTCATTCTGGAAATGAAATTAGAAAACTGAGTGATGGCTCTTCTTCACCTCTTCCATTCTTCTCCATCTCCTTCTCCTTTAATCCATCTTCATTAACAGTTTATTTATAACAAAATAAAAGAATACAAAATAATATAAAAAAATATCACATGATATTCACGTTCTATTTAAAAGGGTTGCATGGCTAGGAATTGGTACTCATAGAAAGAAGAGACTATAGGTTGGTTAGCCTGTATTTGTTACTACCTATCCTTACTGCAACGTTTTGTTAGGAAATGACCTCCAAAGAAAATTTGTTTCGTAAGATTCTAAAAAAGAAATATAATTTAGAAAGATATATCTTTCTTTGATAGACAGGATGTATTTATAAACAATTACGCAAGATAGCATAAAAAAGAATAATGATAAGTATTCAAAAAATGCTTTTTGACACTAAATGCAGAAGCTTGATAATAGTGATGTAGGATTCGATTCATTATTTTTTTTTATCATATATTCATTTATTTCTTTATTATGTATGCGGATGACTTATTGTATAAAATTTTCAAAACTACAGAAACTCATAATATTAGATTTGTCTTTTCCATGGAATTCTAAATTATTTAAAAATAATAAAGGACACTTTTTTCTCTTATATATCCAATTTCACTCCTTTTTGTGTTTGATGAGGGAAAATTAGTATTATTTTTTTCAAAGGTAGGTAAAGATAGATAGCATGCATGTATAAACACATATTATTTCACATGAAAATTATGCAACATGTCAACAACATTTAATTAGCAATACCCATAAAATTAATAAAATCAGAGCTAATTGCTAGTCCATTACTTTCTTGGCACCCTAAAAAATAATTTGTAGCACGCAACAAATATGTTCAGAAGTGACACCTTCTTAATTTACCCATCGCTTATTGCTTAATTTTTTTTTATTGACGCTTATTGCTTAATTACATCATGCTGATGTTGAGGTTACTGTTTTTAGACCCCACACACAGCATCAAAGGATGGGATCAAAAGTTGACACGTACGTGTTCCTGAAAACAGTGATGATATGCACAACAACACAAAGGTGGTGAGCTCAATAGTGCTAGAGTTTACTGGGGTTATTGTTTGTGTGTTTGTTTTTATTGTAGTGGGGTTGAAAAATATGGGAATTGATCGGGGGGAAGGTGTGTGAATTGATGCAGTGTAGTGATGGTGATGGTGGTGATTATGAGTGCTCCTGGGCATGGCATGCCCTCTCTCAATCTTTTGAAGCAAGAGAATATGATATGATGGTCACCACTGCACGCCCCCTCCAACCAAGATTTGCACGCATTTTCGAAGGAAAGAATATTAGCCAGGATTTTGGGGAGTAATTGTCACACCTCTGCCACTCAAATAATCATCATCTTTTATCCTTTACCTTTGACTCTTTTTTTTTAAAAAAAAAAATCTCAACATTCTAAGTTAATGATAATGGGCTGCAGCGTCATAGTGGACATCATCCATGCAAATTTCGTCGTTTTCACATACCGTATACTACTCCTACATATTCTTACGCTGCTAAATGTCAAAAGCATTTTGAAGAACTATCACAGTATAAGGACATCAGGATTCATGTGGACAGCCTACCCAGCTCGCCTATTATATATAGGCCTTGTTAATTACGACATCAGGATTTACTATAACCTAACCATTCTTGATTCTTACACGTATAAATCACTACGCTCATTTACACAAAAATGGAGATGAACAAATTTTGCCTTCATTTTTCTTTTTAGTCGAAATGAAAATGATCAAAATTTCTCTTTTTCTTTGCTTTTGTTTGTATGGGATAGGATACGATGTATATTTTTAACATTTGAACTACTATAAAATGCTTTCTTTCATCTATACGAAAAACCATGAAGATACACATAAACACACACTTGGTTTGACCGTCGCTTTTGGGTCCTAAACTCCTAAATAAGTGCTCACACCAACTTCGATAGATTTCTTTACTCTTCATACCAAGAATCACATCATAACCCATTTCGAAATCCAAGCCACTTTTTTCGTTTATATTCGGTGGCTAGCTAGCTGGTTTCATCAGGACTACTCCTCCTCCTCCTCCACTTTCCCGGTATTTATTACAACCTTATTCCTGCCCACCCAGCTGCATCATTCCCTCTCACAGCTTACCTTGCCTTTCCACATAGTACATCCTTGCCTACCTTAATTTAGTGTGAGAAAAATGGGTGACATTTCTTGCCCAAGTGAGAATGGCAATGGGAATGGGGTGAACCGAAAGAGCCATAATTCATCCCCTAATGGTTATAGGAAGAGCTGCTGGTATGAAGAAGAGATTGAAGAGGACTTGAGGTGGAGTTTTGCATTAAAAAGGTATTAATCCATACTCATATTTTTTATTTTGTCATACACATGTATCCAATCCTGAAATGCTCTGTTTCGGACCAAAAAAAAAACGTGCGTCTGTTTTATTACTAAGTAATTCCATGTATATAGCTTATTTCGTTTTGATACGACGTCTGTAATTACAATTTTTTTTTTTTAAAACAGCTTAATAACAAGATAAGATTGTTGATTTTGAGTTGAAAGTCCTAACTTTATTCTGTAGTCTATAGAGAACTTTGTTTTTATCTGCGCTCCTATTTCAATTCCAATTGGTTAATTTATTAGCCTCGTACACTTTGTTTCTCATGTTAATTATGATATAACCTGGTCACTTATAGGATTGGCTATTCCTTCTTAATAAATATGTCATTATATTGCTTGAAAACAAAAGAACATGGTCGACATTTGTTTTCCTTCAACCTTCGTTTTGGTTCGCTGGCGGGTTTTATGGTAGATCATGTTTGGTTTCACAAAGCTTTTTTTGAAGATATACAGTGCTCCTACTACCGTATAATAGGAAAACATTTGTGATAAAATTAAGGAAGAGTTAACACTTTTTTATTGGCGTGAGACAAACTAATTAAAAAGTTTCAGCCCCAGTTGCCGATGTGATTTTGCAAAGTGTACAATGAAGCTTTCCTAATGCTTTTCTAGTATTATCAGGAAGGACGAAATGATCTGAAAAGTTGAGAAGTTAATCCTGGTCTTAAAAAGGCCAGACAAGATTAAACAAAGAAAATGAACAAATAGTCAGTGTTTTACTATCAAATTCTTTATTCTTCTTTCTTCTTTTTTTTTTTTTCCTTGTGGCAGCATTTTACACACAGGAACTACTCAGTACCAGGACATTGCGCTATTGGATACAAAGCCGTTCGGGAAGGTTTGTTATCTACTACATTAATAGTAAGCATAACCAAGACATAGTAAATACTTTTGGATAATGTTTCTAAGCATTTGTTAAATTTGACCACGAACAGGTTTTGGTAATTGATGGAAAGATCCAAAGTGCAGAAGTGGATGAATTTATTTACCATGAATCTCTCGTCCATCCAGCACTTCTCCACCATCCCAAGTAATTCTCTTGCTTTGAACCTTTTTGTGCATATTTTTTATTCATTCCTTTTGCTTTTCCTTAATTTGCTGCATTATTTACGATCTCATCACTTGCTATAATGATATACATTTCTTTTGTTGCTTAACTAACAAATTGATTGTAGTCCAAAGACAATCTTCATCATGGGAGGTGGTGAAGGCTCGACTGCAAGGGAAATTCTTAGACATAAGGCTGTGGAGAAGGTTGTCATGTGCGACATTGATGAGGTAACTTCTCTTTTGCCTTTAAAAAAATCCATATCATCAACTTCGACAATACTTTGGAAAAGTTAAAACAGTTTGGGATCTTTTGTTCTTTTGTTTCGGAGAGTGTATATATATATTATGGTGGAGCAACATAATAATTATGCGTACGTAACAATTGCGACTGAGATGTTGCAACAGAAATTTTTTAAAGCAGACTAGGTGCTTTAATCTCTCTTTTTTTGACTCTTCTAATCTTTGTGGCAAGTGGATTTTCTCTTTTTCACGGCTTTGGTCTCCATATGATCTTAAGGTTCATCCGGAGATAAAGATATGAAATCATCATTATGTCTCTCTAATTCCACTGTTACCAGATGTGAACGTAGTAATCACTTTTGTCTGCTTCTAAATCTTGTCACCCAACATAGTTAACCATATCTTTTTATCTTTCTGTTTTATCTGGACTGATAATTCACTTATAAAATCTAGGTTAGCAAAAAATAAACAACTACTGATATTTTTTTAAAAGAGGTAAAAAATTTAGCTGGTGGGTGGAGCAGGAAGTGGTGGACTTCTGCAAGGCGTACTTGGTTGAGAACAGAGAAGCCTTCTGTGATCCAAGACTTGACATCATCATTAACGATGCCAGGTCCAATTTCATCTTCATAATCATTCTCATACGACACAACCACTGGGATTATTATAATCACTTAATTTTCATATACTAATAAACATTTATTGTATACTAACAGAGCTGAACTAGAAAATAGAAAGGTATGCTATGACGTGATAATTGGAGACCTGGCAGACCCAATAGAAGGAGGCCCCTGTTACACACTATACACAAAATCTTTCTACGAGTTCCTGAAGTCTAGACTCAATCAGGACGGCATACTTGTCACACAGGTAATTTAGCTAATTATTTTGTCTGGGTTTTGTGTTTAAGAGAGGAAGGATTACACCAATCGGACATTTTACTTTATTTTTCCTGTAAATTTTGTAGGCAGGGCCGGCCGGAATATTCAGCCACAGAGAAGTTTTCTCTTGCATCTACAACACTTTAAAGCAGGTGTTCAAATGTAAGTAAAATGTTCCTTTCTGCTACACTTTTAGTTAGAAAGAACTGAAATCAATATGGAATGGTCTGTCTTAATACCTTTCTTTTGTCTCAATTTGCAGATGTTGTGCCTTATTCAGCTCATATACCTTCCTACGCTGATACTTGGGGATGGGTTATGGTACAATGAAAGAAAAAATTGACATTTATGATACAATTATCTCACTTCAATCATATATAAGCACTGACATCTTTCCCAATTACAGGCTTCGGATTCCCCATTTTCGCTGATTGCTGACGAATTAGACCTGAGAATAAGACAGATGATCAGAGGGGAGAATAAGTACCTTGACGGTAAAACATTTTCTTCAGCCTCTACCTTGAGCAAAGCCATTCGCAAATCGTAAGGCTATTCACTCCACTTGGTTTCTCTCACTGAATTCTGGGACTCATGAGTATTATTTCCAAGTCCTAATCTGTAATATGAAATGACAGATTGGAGGCTGAAACTCATGTTTACACTGAGGGAACAGCTAGGTTCTTATACGGGCATGGTTGTGCTCACAAACAGAATTAAGCTGAAGGCAATAACAGAAAGGAGCCCCCTACCAAAAGCACAAAGTGAATCAAGAAATTGAAGTGGAATATAATTTTGGAATAAATTTTCTCTCTTCGGTTTTCATATGTTCTATATCTCGTTTTTGCTTCTGCAGTTTGTGTATCGTGCTGGAATGATATAATGCCGTAATGGTAACATCGTCTCCGTATTTGTGTTTTGCCTATGAATTTGGTTCAAGTTTAAACAAACAAACGATAAACACTCAAATTGCCAAACATTGTCATGATCCTTAATCACCACCACCATCCTCCAAATACACGAAGGATGACATGAAAGATTGCATTAAAAATGTGACGCATGGCCAGATAATGCCAAAAGACGCATGAATAGCTTCCAACTCCACCGAAATCCATATAAACAGTAGCAGATTTTAATCCTACACCAATTTCCACACCGTCAATTTTCAGTTTAATACAATATAAAAATGCAGCTTTTGCACAGACGTTCATCAGAGTGGTGACTATTGGCCTCCATTTTCAAAGGTATTGATGTAACGGGAAGTAGCACAAATAAACATATAGAGGCTGACTGCCCAAAATAAACAATGGATCAGCACAAAACAAGCAAAAAACAATTGCTAACGAGGCCTACAAAGTTCATGTAATGTTGTTCGATGAATTTAGAAAGCTTCAAAGCGGGCAATTACCTTCACTGCCCCGACACTATCTCCCGGAAAAAAGGGAGATAAAAACGTGACCCCTCTATGATCCTGGAAAATAATTCCACCCGAAACTCATCGCCATAATCAATAACAGTAGCCAGACACCTACACTGGTCGTCCCTTGAGCTGTCGATTGAGCTATCATGAGCTGAGAAAACTATGTCATATGCCTTGCCCAAAGCAAGTGTAAGATATGCCTTCTCGATCTTCTCCAAACTCAAACAGGAACCAAACTTGAAGAAAAGATCCATAAAAAAGTTATCAGAACTTGGGAAGTCAGATGAACTGAAAAGCAACTAACTAGTGGCTCTCCAACCACTAATTGTATGTGCAATGAGCTAACCAGCAAATGCCATCAGGGAGAAACAACAAAAATATAAAACAAAGAGAACATCATGATGTAAACCTTGTTTTCATTGAATTCGTCGACAGCAGCCATGGCGAAACTAAAGACACAGGAGAATTCTTCCTCGTTCTCCAAGTCAACAACACACCTACCTGCATGTAGTGCAAAGGCAACGTAGGAGTGACATTAAGCAATTTAAAATCCACAAAGATAGCCGAGCATTTCCCAACATTTTGGCGTCAATTACATTCTTCCTGCGACATCGAACAAATAACTAACACTCCATGTGATGTTTCTGTTTGGCAGAGAAGCCTCCACCAAAACCAAACATAAGTGGTAAGAAGAAACTTACCACTAACACTAAACCAAAAAAACATTACATTTATTCAACTGCAATTGCTTCCCCCGCCAAATGAAATAGTGCTACCTATAAAAGGGCTGATGTAAAAGATAAGAAAAGGCACCTCATGTGGCTGGAGGAAACAATCCTAAAGTAATCACAATACAGGAAGCCCCGACGTACAGTAATTACACGACAGAAACATTTCAAGCCAATTAAGTAATTCAACTCAAAAGACTATTAAGAAAATGTGAAACTGCAGAACAAACAAAAGAGAAAAAAGCAGTTTGTGACCGTAGTGCAATCAAAAGGTGGTCATACAAGTTTGAGATGGTTGCCAATTCCAGAAGCAAAGAAGAAAATCTTCAAGACTACAGGTTGTAGTCACAGATATTGCAGGAAGCAATGCTCAAGAAGAAGAAGAAGAAGAAGAAGAAGAAGAAGAAAAGGTTGAAGCAACAGCAACTAGTTACCTTGCTCTGATCGTTGAGTAAAAGTCTCAGCTTCTTTCTTAATGAGATCGGAGGCAGGGTCCCCCATCATGTTCGCAACTGAACCAAAACAGAAAGGCATCACATGAGAAACATCAATAAATGACAGCGCCACCCGACAATCTGCACAAATTATTCTACTTCCCACACATGCATTCCCACTACGACATGTGACAAGCACAAGACAGATGTTGGCAATCATTGGTATGTACTTGGATTATCATACACAAAATCATAACGTAATCTAGTATATGGAAAGTATTAGCTAACAAGCAGTGCAATGCAATAGCAGATTGTCGGAAAGAAAGATTATTGAGAAGATGATTAAGATGCTCTTTCTATATGTGGTTACCATGTGTATGATGCTGTAGTCGGATGAACTTATCCACAATGTATTCAAACTCAGGGGCGCTTTTATTTTCAAAAAAGGCATGATTAGGACACCACACCCTGGTCTGGCACTCATGGTCGATGTTGTAGTCATTGTCCAGGGCCATGAAGGTTATATAGAAGCAAAGGGCACGCGGCTCCCGAGAGAAATTGGCATTAGTAACTCCTAAAAATCCGAAATCTTGTTCCTAAGGAGAACGACAAAAAGACAAAGAAGAAGGGGTAAGGTTACATCAAAAGCAATCTTGTATATATGATGAGTTAAGACATATATAGATAAGAAAAGGAAGGAACAAACCGTTCTCCAGTTGTAGCGTTGGATAGCAATTTTGGCGCAATTTTCTACCTCTGCAATTTTCTGATCATGTAGCGGGAATGGAAAGATTTTCCTGATGTCATCATCCTGCTTCAGCAAGGACTGCAATCCTTGTTCAGAATAACCACGGCTAAATGGAAGGATTGACGAGGAGCCACCCTGCTTGTTGTTGGGGAAGGACTTCAATCGTCGCCAGGCAAGCCTTCCATGAGTATTAGTTTCAGATTCTGTTTCAGTTTCAGGATAGTCGTCAATAGATGTATAATCCCTGCGTAGGACATCAGATAAGGGCCAACCGGTAAGACACCAACCCCTGTAATCGGTAGGCTCCAAGACATCCTTTGCCCAATCAACCCAGGGATTTGGGAGAAACTTGGCTGTTGTGGCCAAAAATGCACAAGGAAACTCCTTAGGATAACCCTTCCAATCGACTGCCTCTTGCGGGATATCATCCAAGTGTAAAGGCATCTCACCACTATCGACTTGGATTTTTAAGTCCCGGGGTGATGGATTAGACTGCGACATATCAAAAGGCCTGCGATATTTGACGGTCACGGCCGGCTCCCCATATTGTTTAATGTGAGGAGACCAGTTCTTGATGCAAGTCTGCTTCCAGTCTTCTACATCCTCCTGAGTGACTCCTTCCACCTTGTATGTCAACACCAGCTTCACCTTTGGATTTGGACCCCATACCCTGGAAGCCGTGAGGGGTGTCTCCGTTAATAACAGCTCGTGGGATACAATTGCACTACAAGCCCTGCTCTGCTCATCCCTCTTCCCTGATCCTTCTTCTTCTTGGTCTGTTCTTGCCACCTTCTTCGTTTCTTCTTCTTCTCCTCCAACCTTCTGCCATCTCGGGTCTAGATTTACGAACTCCACTCGTGTAGTCCTCCAAGCTCCCATCCCGACTACCGGATTGATCTCTACCGGACGCGTCACCCTACTATTATGTATGTATTTATCCAGGGGCAGATTCATGGCCCCCTAAATTGTCTACATGTATATATTTTTCAATATTCAGATATATAAACACGTGTAGTAAAAATTTGAGTTTCCCTTGAACTCGTGGGTTTGATATTATGCAATCCAATTTTTCCTAACTTTTTTTTACATTTTTCTTAACTTTGAGCCCCTTCAGTAAAATTTTTTGGGTTGGCCCCCCAACCTGCTGGGCTGGCTCCGCCCCTGTTTTTATCTTACGTTGGTGTTGTTGAGTGAACCCGCAACCCTAATTACATGCTATAGATTTGGCTTGTTGTGCTTTGATGAATGGTTTTTGATCAATCATGCCAGGATTGTTTATGCGCATAAACAATCAAATAGTGTGGCAGATTTTCTTTGCAGATTTTGCTTCGAAATAATTAAGAACTTATATAGATTCAGGAGTTTGTGATTTGCATGGTTGCGCGGAGTCGGTTTATAGATCCTGTACAGGATAGGAACTCTCTCCTTTTCCTTGGGGTGGTGTTAGTTCAAACCCCACTTCTGACATTATTTTTAAGAAACAAAATGTTTTATTGTAATATCTTTTAAAAAAAAACTCTGCAAATCATTCCAACAAACATTTTCTTAAACTTGATTTTTGGGAGAATTCAATTTCTCTTAACAAACCTTGTCTTTTTAGGGATTTTTAAAATTAAATGGATAATCTTCTTTTCAAAAAATTATTGTGGCCCTAATAGAATGGTTTGGCTGACACAGGCTAAGAATCCAAGACTTCTAAAAGTCCGGAAGCTCAACCGAAGCTGTGTTTTTATGTTAGGTTGAATAGGTAAGCGGTTTGTGCTTAATTCTTTTATAATCGTATTGAATTCGAATTGATCTGTAGGGTAACCTATTAAATCTAACAAGTCTACAAATCAATTTGGAGTTAGTACTTTTTAAGTAAATAGTCATATAATTAGAATTTTTCATATATTAAATAAAATTTAAATTATAGAATAATATTTTTTTAGTAATTTTAACGTTAAATATTAAAATAAATATTATATTACATCAATAAAATATATATACTTCAAGTATATCTAGATAATTAATAGTTATTTATCGAGCGTATTAACCCGCAATCTGACCTACTAAGTTTCATGTCTATCAACATTGATTTAGTTTGTATAAATATATATACATTTTTTTATTCTTTTTTTATATAATAGATGAGTTTCCCAATAGACTAATCTCTACAGATGATTACTCCAACATCCGACTTTGTTAAGATTTGAAATTTAGACATTGAAGTTTAAGGTAAATGAGACCGATTTGACTTGTTTGTTTGATCATTACTCTTCTAAGGGAAATGAGATCAATTTTGTAACATTTCGTTCCCTTGATTAAATTATACACAATTCCCATTTTACGCTTAGATTTGTACCCTCTTCAGATTGTAGCTATTATCGTGAGAAACTATATGCTTTAATTTGATAGTTTTTACCGTCCCTAAGGGGCGGTGCTCCTAATATCAATATTGTATTTTCCATATACAAGCCAGATTCGATCCTTGGAATTTATTTGGGTTATTCATTATTGAACTTCTTATTATACAGGCTAACAATTTTTTCTTTTCTTTTATATCCTTTTGTCTTACTGTTTTATCAGGACTGATAATTCACTTATAAATCTAGATTAGCAAAATGATAACAATTAGTGATATTTTTATAAAAAATGTAAAAACAAAATTTAACTGGTGGGTGATGCAGGAAGTGGTGGACTTCTGCAAGGCGTACTTGGTTGAGAACAGAGAAGCCTTCTGTGATCCCAGACTTGACATCATCATCAACGATGCCAGGTCAAATTTCATCTTCATAATAATTTTCATTCGACACAACCACTGGGATTATTATAATCACTTAATTTTCAAGTACTAATAAACATTTATTGTATATTAACCGGCTGAGCTAGAAAATAGAAAGGTATAGAAAAATTTTGATGTTAAATTAAATTAAATGACCCTGAGAAAAAGTTTCGTTGGGACGCTGTGACTTGAGAAGTGTACCGTGTACACAACAGTCAAGAGCAGCTGCTGGAACATCTCAACGCCGGTAAGCTGCTTGGATTCCACTCTTTAGTATGACAGTATCCATCGTTAGTAAGTACATTAGCGCAGAGCTGAAGTTAGAGGTAGTTTAACAGTTGAAAGGAGGCATGGCTTGCCTCTTCTAGAATGTTCGAGGGCTAGATACAGATCTAATCCAAAGCCGGATATATGACCTCAAATCAAGTGTCAACCCGGAAATCATCTTCTTAATTTAAACGAAGCAAAGTAGGAGATTGCTCGAATGGAAACGACCAGCTTTTAGTTCTCAAGCTCAAAATATGTAGACCCAATTGGTAGGTCGGGAGGGCTCGCGGTCTGGTGGTAGGAACCAAAAGTATATACTGTACTCGAAAAGAGTATAAACTTCATTCATATGAGGGTCCAATATCCAGGTAAAAATTTCTTCATGCTCACTCTCCTATGGACCCCCTAGAGCTGTGCATAGGGCAACGTTCTGGGCTGAGGTAGCCTGCCTATATCCACCGGCTGGTGTGGGGTGGGTACTCGCCGGGGATTTGAACTCTTTACTTGAAGCCTCTGACAAGGCCGGTGATGCAGAGGTCACAGCCTCTCAAACTAGAGATCTATCAGAATTTATGGATGAGTGTGGCATGCAGGAGTGGCCTAGTGAAGGATTCCACTTTACATGGAACAACAATAGAGTTGAAGAGGAAAACATCCAGTCCAAATTGGACAGAGTAATTGCTAATATGTGCTAGAGATTGGAATGGCAGAATGCACGGATTATCAAGGACACCATGGTTGGGTCTGACCACAGGCCTGTGATACTGCTCCCTTACGGTTCAACCCGGAAAATCAAACGCAGATTCATGTTTGATACTAGATGGATGGAGGATGAGGGGTGCGATGAGAATGTGGAAAGAGCTTGGACCTCCCCTAAGAAGATCAAATTTTTTTGGAATGCAACTGTGAAACTGGAGCAAGGATAAGCACAACAATGCCAAAGCGGTCATCGAAGCTTCCCTTGAGGAGTTGAAAGTGCTACAACGGCAGACTTACACAAGGGAGGTTCAGGAAAGGGAGCGACAACTGCTATATAATCTATAATGTGAATGGAAAGGGGAAGAGAAATTCTGGGCTCAGAAAGAGAGGGTAAAGTGGTTGAGGGAAGGAGATAGAAACGCATCCTTCTTCCACGCCACCATTGTCCAAAGGCGGAGTCGAAACAAGATCAACATGTTAAGAAAGGGCACTGAATGAATTCGGGAGGAGGAAGACATCAAAGAGGCGATTCTTGATCACTTCACAGAGGTGTATAAGTCTGGGAATATAATGATTTCGGATGAATTAAGTCACATAATTCCAAGGTTAGTATCCCCTGAAATGAACAACATGTTGATGGCAGACCTCTCAACCGAGGAGATCAAGGAAACTGCTTTTTCCATGGGAGCTAACAAAACCCCTGGACCTGACGGCTTCAGTGGATCATTTTATCAAAAAATATTGGGACCTACTGGAGGAAGATGTATTGGAGGTGTTGACGTGAGTTATGGCACAAATTATGGTTTGTAAATATAATTTAGGAGTGATTGTAGGAATTAGATTAATTAGTGAGAAATTAGAGTAATTGAGAGTAATTAGAGAGATTGTGAGTGATTGTAGTGATTGTGAATATTTTCCTTGTATAGTATCTACTTTGTACTATAAATACAGCCTCCTTGTGAGATGAATAATATATCCTTAAACCCATCTATCTTGTTTGAGTTGGTAGTGGAGCAAGTTCTCTGTCTATTTTGTTATTCTCTTCTTATTGCTTCCCTAGTTTCTCAATAACATGAGTGAGTTACCTCCTAGTTCAGGAACTATTATCCCTACCAAAAAAAAACCTGTGATGTCTCACACACATGCAACAAGCCTTGTACCAGAACCTGTTGCAATACCCTATGGTGTGAAACTCAATGGTTCAAATTACTCCCTTTAGTCACAAGTTGTTGAGACTTTTGTGGCTGGTCGTGGCAAGTTGGGTTACTTAACTGGAAAAATTAAGGAGCCCTCCATTGAAGATGCTTCATATGAGAAATGGAGTATGGAGAATGCTACTGTTAGAGGTTGGCTTGTCGGTGCCATGGAACCCGATGTGATGAATCTATTTGTTCGCCTCCCCACGGCGAAATGTATTTGGGATACAGTATCCCAAACTTATTTTGAATGGGCAGATAGATCTGTTATATATGATCTTTCTCGCCAGGCTATGCGTATGAGGCAAGATGAAAAATCAGTTTCTACATATTATGCTGAATTACGCACAATATGGCAAGAACTAGATTTTCGTAAACCAATTTCATTCACTCAACCTGATATTATATCTGCTCGTCAGAAAGAAATTGATGAAGAACGTGTTTATATTTTTTTGGCGGGTTTGGATGATGTTTATGATAATGTTCGTAGTGATATTCTTCGTTCTGAACCATTCCCAAAACCAGATGTTGCATTTGCTGCAGTTCGGAAAGAGGAACAACGAAGGAGTACAATGCTGCACAACCATTCCGCCGAATCTGCTGTGGCTATGGCATCCAAGAGCTTTTTGCCTCACAATCGTGCCACTAATTCAAAGCCCCGTAGTAGTTACAATGGTGGTTGCTCTCACTGTGGTAATCCTAAACACTCTCTTGAAAATTGTTTCAAATTGAATGGCTATCCAGATTGGTGGGACAGTTTCAATGAAAAGAAATCTCGCGAACGAAGAAATAGGCAAGATGGTGACAAGAGAGAGGGTAAGGTTGCAATTATGTCATCCACAACTACCAATGATATTCCATCTGGTGCTACTTCTGGTGCCAATTCCGAAGTTCCATCAGGTAATATTGGATCTGTTCTTATTTCTGATTCTATCAAAGACACTGGTTGGGTGATTGATTCAGGAGCCACTGATCATATGACATTTGACTCATCACTTTTGTCCACCAAGATTGCACCTCGACGTTTACAAGTGTCTAATGCTAATGGGGTACCTTCTCCGGTTATGAGTGCTGGAACAGTTATATTGACACCATCTTTATCGTTGGAGCATACATTATATGTTCCTTCACTTTCAAATAACCTCCTCTCCGTATCTCAAGTTACTGAACAATTAAATTGTCTTGTATTAATGTATCCTCAATTTTGCCTATTTCAGGATCTCAACAGCAAGGAGATTATTGGGCGTGGTACTAAGAGAGGGGGGTTGTATTATGTAGATGAAGTTTGTTCAGGCACTGCTCTGTCCTCTCGAGGTTCTTCTGGTTCTAAAGGGAATCAAATCTGGACGTGGCATCGTCGACTTGGTCATGCTTCTTTTGGCTACATAAAACACTTATTTCCTTCCTTCTTTTCAGATTGCACTCCTGCTGATTTTCATTGTGATGTTTGTGTTTTGGCGAAGAGCCATCGTGCTACTTACTCTTTGAGTACGAATAAAGTGATTGAACCATTTGCTTTAGTTCATTCTGATGTGTGGGGTCCTGCTCCTGTGTTGACAGCAAATGGATATCGTTGGTTTGTGATATTTGTTGATGATTTCAGTCGTATGACTTGGCTTTATTTGATGAAACATAAAAGTGATGTTTTTCAATGCTTCCGCTCATTTCATCAATTGATAAAGACACAATTTTCTGCCACGATGAAAGTTTTAAGGTCTGATAATGGTGGTGAGTTTGTCAACCATGTCTTCAAAACTTATCTCCAGGATCAGGGTATTATCCATGAGACAACTTGCCCATTTACACCTCAACAGAATGGTGTGGCCGAACGAAAGAATCGCCATATACTCGAGATCACACGTGCTTGTCTTATTGATGCACACATGAAGCCAAATGCTTGGGGAGATGCTATTGTTTATGCTGTGTATCTAATGAATCGTGTGCCTAGTAGTGTTCTTCAGTTCAAAACACCTTTGGAGACATTATCATCAACGGTGACGATGACCTCAAGTTTACACTTACCGCCACGAGTATTTGGGTGTGTTGTCTTTGTTCATCTTCCTAAACATCAGCGTACCAAGCTTGATCCCTGTGCCCTTAAGTGTGTATTCATGGGGTATTTGCCACATCAAAAGGGATACAAGTGTTATCATCCTCCAACGAAGCGCACCTATGTTACTATGGATGTGACTTTCTTGGAAACAGAAATGTATCATTCTCCCCACGAAGCCAATTCTTCTCTTCAGGGGGAGATGACAGTTGAAGAGCCGAATTGGATGTTCATGCTTCCAGATAGGATGAATGATGATTCTACAAATTTGGGCATACTACCAGAAGCATGCATACTACCAGAAGCATGTGATGAAGAACCCCTCTCTCCACCAACAGTACCTACCAATTTTTCTTCCTTTGCTAATGAGCCTGAGGTATGTATTCAGTTAAAGGATAATACTGACAATTTAATTGTTGACAATACCCCAGCAATTTCTAGTGATGATAACAGGTTTCAACTACCTCCTCGGAGTAATCGAGGAAAACCACCAGAGAGATATTCACCTGATAATTCCAGACCTATGAAGTATCCAATTGCTCATTATGTCTCTACTCAGCACTTACCTCATACCATTCAAGGTTTTGCTAATCACATGGCTGGAGTTAATATACCTACACAGGTTCAAGATGCACTAGATGATCCTGAATGGGCAAAAGCTATGGCTGAGGAGATGCGAGCACTTGAGAAGAATCAAACTTGGGATGTTGTGGCTTTTCCAGAAGGGAAGAAACCTGTTGGATGCAAATGGATATTTACAGTCAAACATAACCCAGATGGTACAATTGAACGTTATAAAGCAAGGTTAGTTGCTCGTGGCTTTACTCAGACCTACGGTATTGACTACCAGGAGACTTTTGCACCTGTCGCAAAATTAAATACTATTAGAGTGCTTTTGTCTCTTGCTGCAAATTTTGATTGGCCATTGCAACAGTATGATGTGAAAAATGCCTTCTTACATGGTGATTTATCTGAGGAGGTTTATATGAGTATGCCTCCTGGTTTCGATTCTACTGATGATTCGAAGATGGTATGTAAATTGAAGAAGGCATTGTATGGTTTGAAACAATCACCAAGAGCATGGTTTGGTAGATTTCGACTCGCTATGAAGAAGTATGGATATGTTCAAAGTAATTCTGATCATACTTTATTCCTAAAAAGGCACAATGACAAGACCACTGCATTAATCATTTATGTTGATGACATGATTGTTACCGGTAATGATTTGGATGAAATGGCTAGGTTGAAGGCTCACTTAGCTTCTGAGTTTGATATGAAGGATCTTGGAGGCTTAAAATATTTTTTGGGTATTGAAGTTATCAGGTCTAAGCAAGGAATATTCTTGTCACAACGCAAGTATGTGTTAGATTTGTTGAAAGAAACTGGCATGCTTGGGTGTCAGCCTTTACATACGCCCATGGAGCAAAATCACGGTCTTGAAGAACTAAATGATCAGGTTCCTACTGATAAAGGGAGATATCAAAGGTTAGTTGGACGTTTGATATACTTGTCTCATACACGACCTGATATTGCATATGCAGTTAGTGTGGTGAGCAGGTTTATGCATAATCCAAGTGAGGTCCATATGAATGCTGTCATAAGGATACTGAGGTATTTAAAGTCAGCACCCGGAAAAGGCCTTCTATTTTCTAAGCATGGAAATGCAAGCATCATTGGCTATTGTGATTCAGATTGGGGTGCAAAAGGAGAAATGAGACGATCTACAACTGGATACTTCACTTTTGTGGGAGGAAATCTAGTCACTTGGAAGAGTAAGAAGCAAAAAGTTGTTTCTTTATCAAGTGCTGAGGCTGAGTATAGAGCAATGGTAAAAGGAATCCAAGAGTTATTATGGCTAAAGCAACTTATGGAGGAACTTGGTTTTTCTCAAGAAGGATCTATGAAGCTATATTGTGATAATCAATCTGCTATTAAGATTGCAGAAAATCCAGTTCAACATGATCGGACAAAACATGTGGAGATTGATCGAAACTTTATATATGAGAAGTTTGAAGGCAAGATCATTGAAGCTCCATATGTCAAGACCACAGAGCAATTGGCTGATATATTGACAAAAGCTGTTTCTAGACAAGTTTTTGATAACTCGATTGTCAAGCTGGGCATGTGTGATATCTATGCTCCAGCTTGAGGGGGAGTGTTGGCGTGAGTTATGGCACAAATTATGGTTTGTAAATATAATTTAGGAGTGATTGTAGGAAATAGATTAATTAGTGGGAAATTAGAGTAATTGAGAGTAATTAGAGAGATTGTGAGTGATTGTAGTGATTGTGAATATTTTCCTTGTATAGTATCTACTTTGTACTATAAATACAGCCTCCTTGTGAGATGAATAATATATCCTTAAACCCATCTATCTTGTTTGAGTGGAGGCAGCACGCAGTCTCTTTAATTTGGGCACATGATGAAGGAATTCAACACTACTTTTATTGCTATGATCTCGAAGGTGAAGGCCCCGGAAGAGCTTGGACAATTCCGACCTATCAGTTGTTGCAACTACATTTACAAGATATTTGCAACATTGGTGAATGGGGCACCAACAGAGTTTTTCACACCTCCGGGAGGGATCAGGCAGGGAGATCCTTTATCTCCCTACATGTTCATTCTCGCTATGGAAGGGCTAGCAAGGCGCCTTGAGGCTAGTTTCAAGAATGGGAGTATCAAGGGATGTAGGTTGAATAAATGGTGTCCACACATAACCCATCTGTTCTACGCTGACGATATAGTGTTATTTGGGGAGGCAACAGAGTCGGATGTGCTCAACCTGATAGAGGCAGCCGGTAGAGAAATATAGTAGTGAATCTGGACAACAAATCAATTATGCTAAGTCTTGTATCTACTATAGTAAAAATACACCTGAAGAGATTGAGGATCACATATGTGCATTAACAGGGATGAAAGTAGCTACTGATGTTGAGACTTATCTTGGTATTCCGACATGGTGGGGCAGATCAAAGACAAGAGCCCTCCAGTTTGTAGTAGACAGGGAAAGAAAGAAACTGTGCACTTGGAAAGAAAATTACCTATCACAAGCTGGTAGGAAGACACTTATTAAAGCAATGGTGTCGGCAATTCCCACCTATGTAATGATGGTGTTCAAATTCCCCAAGAATTTTTATGACAACCTCCATGGAATGATGGCTAGATTTTTTTGGGGTGGGATGGAAGATAAGGGCAAGATGCACTGGATTGCATGGCAGAAATTGTGTCACTCCAAAGAGCAAGGAGGTATGGGCTTTCGAAACTTAGAATTTTTTAATACAACTTTGTTAGTTAAACAGAGCTGGAGGGTGCTGAAGAATGAACAAGCATTATGGGTGCGAATACTGCGTGGCAAGTATTATGCGAGAACAATTTTTTGAAAGCGAAATTATGCCATAATTCTTCGTGGTTTTGGGCCAGTTTGATGCAGGGAAAGGAATTGTTAGAGGATGGTTTAAGATGGAATGTGGGTGATGGGAACAAAATCTTGACCTGGTCAGACAAATGGATACCAAGGAATTATGCTTTCAGGATACAAACTCGGGAGCCGGATCCTATAAGAGGCTTTATGGTCTAGGACCTGCTAACACACAATAGACAGGGATGGAATGAATCGTTAGTCAGAGAACTTTTTGTAAGTGCTGAGGCTAAAGAAATTTTGGCTATTCCAGTTGCAAGAGGAGTGGAGGACAATCTAATTTGGCACTACAATAAGGATGGACATTATATGGTCAAATCGGGTTAGTGGTTAAAGTCAAAACTTGAGGAGGAAACTGAAAGGAGGGTGCCAGGTTCATCTAATCCAATATTGAGATGACACTGGAGAGATGTTTGGGAGCTTCAAACTCAACCTAAGATCAAAAGCTTTATTTGGCGGTGTTTGAAGAATGCTGTCAAGTGTAGTCTTGCTGGGAGAGGCATAAACACTGACACCTTATGTCCTATTTGTGGTGAGCATGATGAAACCCTTGATCATATGATCTTCTTTTGTGCACATGCCTAAGCAACTTGGTTTGATTCACCTCTTGGTTTCAGACCTGAATATAAGGGACACCCTGGATTCTAAAATTGGTGGATGCAATTAGGAAGA
>JAKUCV010005110.1:0-12565 GCA_028386065.3 Turnera subulata | reverse complement strand
GATTGTGTTTCATAAAATAATGCGTGTGAAAAAATTACATACACCCCATAAAATAATACGTGTCCAAAAAAAATACATACACCACATAATAATACATTTGCTAAAAAAATAATTCTATTTTAAAATTAAATTGAAAAGCAAAATTTCAAACCCAAACCCACCCCAAATCCAAACCCAATAACCAAACACCAAATTCAAATCCGAGGGCAAACTAGTCATATTGTCTCCAAACCCAAACCCAAACCCACAAACCAAACACAATTTTATACTTTAAACTCATCCCAGGCCCAAACCCAATCCCAGCAACCAAACAGGATGGCCTGGGATTGATCCCAGGCTCAATCCCATCCCACCCCGGGTTTCATCCCAGGCTTAATCCCATCCCAGGCCACCCCACGATCCAAACGGACCCTTACAATTGGGAGGAAGGATCAACCCATACCGGTAATAAATGTTTAATAAATTTATCTTTGACTTTTCTTCAAATTAGATTCGTTGACTCAACTGTTGTGCTTCATCCCGTTTTATTTTTATGACTTGTTTCGTCAACTATAGTTTCTCGTACCATTTTTATACCGATTCTTTTCTTATTTTCATGGCAGTTTTAAGTTCGTTAGTATTTTCTATTTCAAACAAGTACAATTGTAATATTATTTTATTTTACTGTTATATACATTGTTACTCACTTGTTCTAATGAAAGGCTTACTTATTTCGTTCAAAGCATAGACTAAATAATTAAAGAGGGAAATGAACAATATTCAGTCCATGGATAATAGAATCTCCACCTCTGTATTTTTTTCCGTTTTTTAACAATATGCAACATATATAGATTATAAATTTAAGAAATACATGAGGTCCATAAACAAAAGAATCGTCTAATTGAGAAGGAGTGACGTTAATCTAGTGTAGAAGATATTGAGCCCTTGCTATTTTACAAGGAATTAATATGGCAATGGACAAATGACATGACAAGCTTCATTGTTGAATCAAGCCAGGTGAGGCATGACTCATGTTTTGTCTTCTTTGAAGTGCTCTAGTTGATGAAACTTTTCCATCATTTTCATTCTATCTCCATGTAGCAAAAAAAAAAAAAAAAGGGAAGTCTTTACCTTTGCTGGTGTCTCAATGTCGCAGATTGAAGAAGTGGCTGGAATGGACAGTCAAGATCAGTTGGCAAGGAAATTCACAATAGCAAGGCAGATTGAAAGCTTACTACACTCATCCAATTTTATTTTTGTCTCTTTTATAGATAGGTAGCTAATAGAGTAGCACAAAGTATAGCAAATATAGCTCATTCTTTTTGTCCCGGTTATGGATAATTAACTCCCCTAATAATTAGAGACCATAGGGAACTTGAATAATAATCTTTGTCACAACATAACATAAAAGTGGCAACTTCTATCAATTAACGTTCTAAAATCCAATATTGAAATCATAAATATTTGGTTGTGAATTAGACTATTAGAGTAGGTGGGTAATGAAATTATAAAACAATGTTATAGAAATCAAGATTTCCCTTTTTTTTTAATTGTATACATGATCTAGTGGTTGTCAAAATTATGTAAGAAATAGTTTTCTAACAAATGATGCATGATTGTGAGTTTGCAAAGGGTATAATTGAGAGTTGACGTATTTATAACATTATTGGAATTGCTTGGTGACAAATGCCAATATATTTATCTTTGATTGATGCCAATTTCAAGCATATTTTGAATCTCCATTAACAGAAATGCGTTGATCCAAACAGGGAAAAGGGTCAAATTGTCTCAAATTCAACTAATTATGATTTTCTTTTTGGAGTTTGGAACTTTGCACTAGAATTTATGCTCACTCACTCTCTAATTTCAGGAGCTCAAACACTAACCTGACAGAAGATATCTTACTTTCGTTAGTAATTACTCCACAAAACAATCATTAAACTCACCTAATCAAAAAAACAATCTCCATTCCTTGGATTTCAATCATCTTAGAGCAAACACACGCAAGATAATGGTATGCTGACTCCACCCACCAACCAAAAAGGGAACCGTCACATATAGCTTATAGCATTTACGGAATTTACCCTACAAAAAAATTAATACGAAGAATAATAAATAAATAAGAAAGAAATCCCCAAACTAAAAAACAAAAAATGAAACAAAAAGGGAGCGAATTTCTTGAGTGTAAAATGGCAGTTAACGATTGAAAAAAACCGAAACCTTTTTTACACAACGAAAACGCAAGTCCACTCTCGCGGAAACAGAGGGAGGAAGAAAAAGAGAAGAGAGTGTGTGTGTGTTTCTGTTTTTTTTTTTTCTTTTTTTTCAATTCCAGATCTGAGGAATCGTTTAGTTTTATTATTTAGAATAATACATACCAACAAGAGAGATCCCGCGACCCAAACAACCACGAAGGCCAAGTTTAACAGAATCCCCCACTCTATTCTTCTTCTTCTTCTTCATTTAGAAACACAAGAGATATATAGAGGGAGAGGGAGGGAGAGAGAGAGAGAGAGAGAGAGAGAGAGAGGTTTTTCTCTCTTGATAACTGCAATGGAGCGAATCGAGCGGTTCGTTGACAACTTGCCGCCGATGGATCTGATGCGGTCGGAGAAGATGGCGCTCGTCCAGCTCATCATCCCCGTCGAGTCGGCTCACCGGGCCGTCTCCTACCTCGGCGAACTCGGCTACCTCCAGTTCCGCGACGTAAGTCGTTCTCCTCAGATCCCTCTCGCTTTTCCATTCGCTCAGGAATTTTGAATGTTTGTGTTTCAGTGGAGCATCTTCCTCTTAGCGGTCCCTTTCCCTTTGTTAAATGCCTGCTTTCGCGATCCTGTTTCTTCTTACTGGAATGGCCTGGCTTGTGGTGTAAGATTAGCTTGTGTGGATTCCGGTTTGCGGTTTTTCTTATTGATTTTAGAGTGAAAATAAGGTCGCTATAGAAAGATGAGGATTGACGAAGCTGCGGCTGCCGGCAATGGATTCAAAATTTGTGTAGATACTCGCTCTACTTCATACTATGCTACTTACTATGTGGAAATATACTTCAAATGCTGTCGGTTATTCAATTATTTAAGGCATCTCCTGGCCTTGAGGTGTAACATAGAGTTTGTGCATCAGCCGCGGGATGATTCTGCTTCTCTTCTCCTCGTGTTCGGACTTGTGGTGCAAATCTCTGGTTTATGTGGCTATTAGTTGGAACTAAGAATTATATTGAAATAGGCATTTGTGGTTCCTGTTTACGGGAATCATAGCAGAAGTTGCTTATAACCGTTATATCTATCTATACGTGTGCATGTGTGCACGCTAGTAGTATTTATGTTGTGTGGATGAAAAATGATTGCACTGAAATTGTACTCCTTTTTTGTCTTGGCAGTTAAATGCTGATAGAAGCCCTTTCCAGCGGACCTTTGTCAATCAGGTATATTTTTCCTGGTGCTTTTAAGAACTTAAGCTGCAGCATGTAATATGTTTCTTGCAAACCAAAATATCAATGTGGAAGAGGTCGTAAGTGTCCCTCATATGCATGTGTTGTAGGTGTAGTATAGTCCTGTTAATGTCTTAATGTTGAAGGTGGAAGAAAATGCAAGACTTGTGGAGCAGTTATGATGATAATTGTCATTGGATCTGAACTAATGTTCAAGCAGTGGATAGAATCTTCGGTTGCATGCTATTTTTTCCCCTTTTTATGTAGCTTGGCTTTTGTATGGATGCTAAAGCGTTGCATAGATAAGCTTACAGTGCATTTCTGATTCTACTTGTTCAAGATGTAATAAAAAGTTTCTATTTATCTTCCTTCTTCGCCTTATTATGCTGTAGAGTTTGAACTTATTGGATATTTTTGCAGGTAAAGCGGTGCGGAGAGATGTCTAGAAAGCTTCGTTTTTTCAAAGATCAAATTAGTAAAGCTGGTCTGCTGCTCTCTGCCCTTCCTGTTTTGGAGGTAGACGTGGAACTGGAGGAACTGGAGGTGCTTGTTACATTTCATTTCTCTTGCTCTCTTTTGTTTATTTGCTCTCCCACTTTTTCCTTTTGATACTAAATTTGCTCTCCCTCTTATTTGGTGTTTGCAACTGTAACTTATTTGGATCCTTGTGAGAACACATTTCTTTGGCTATTGAAGGAAAAATGTCCATACTAATTCTTAAAAGTAGTGCATTTGATGCAGTAGTTTCCATTGGAAAGTTGATGTTTACTTGATGTTGTGTCTCAGTTGTAACAACCATTGTGCTTTTTATAATCTTTGATGTCAGGTACAACTTGCCCAATATGAACACGAACTAATTGAGATGAACTCTAACAGCGAGAAACTTCAGCAAACGTACAATGAGCTATTGGAGTTCAAGTTGGTGTTGCAAAAGGTAAATTCCTGGCTATCATCTTCTTGTTCCAATAGTATACCAGGGGCGTACTCTCTGTTGCTTGCTTTCCTCTACCCTTCTTTTACACTCTACTTTTCTACTAATGAAATGAAGTCTTGGTCCTTTATGGCAATTAATTTTTTATGATGTCTAGCAATGACATCGAGCCACTGTGCCTGTGACAAACATTTCCAATCTAGTTGCACGGGATAGGAGTTTGACCAGTGCGTAATGATGCAAATGGCATTGCCTTGCAAGTTCATATGGGTATCAAATTATTAATAATATTATCTACACTGATGACCCTTGTGCGCCAGCTCTTCTTTAGGTTCTTGATTTTGGTCTTGTTATTACTATACGTATACACTACTATCCCTGACAACGACATTATGGATGGTAACAAGAACAATTTTCTTCATTAAGGCAGAAAAATAACAGTATACAATTTCGTTATCCCAGTGAAGGTGATTTCCCTTGCGATAGTTTATTATCCAGCTTTTTCATGTCCTTGTCTAGCTCATGGGAATTTGTAGTACATTTGATGTCCTGTATACTGTCTATTTCTTTAGAAACACTGGCGCTGATCCTTCTGCAGAGAAATTGTTTCTTTTTTATGTTATTTTACTTGGTGGGATATTGTTCCAAACTTCATATTCATTTCTACTAGTTGTTAAAAAAATATGAAAAATATGCTAACATACTATTAGTTGAAGTTTGACAGATATTACAGTCTCATTTGGTTCACTTAAAATAGCAAAAGAAAAAAAAATGAAAATAATCTTACTCTATCATAAGGGCTTGTTTTCCTTAGTTGAAAATTGCAAATTAATAGTTTTTTTCCCAGAAAATAGATCCATAACAAGGGTGATTCCTTGGATTTTGGTTTTTAAAATTTTTGTTCTTAATCCAGCCTCCCTACTATTTTTTTTTTTGCATAACTGGAGTAATTTCTTTGTGTCACTATGCCCTTTCTTAAATATTGTTCTCCAATTTGTTCTGTTCTTGTAATTGCTATTGTTGTTTTTATGAATGTGCTGTCATATTAGCATTATTTTTATTATTATCATTTCTAGATTTTTTTTCATTTTTCCTTGGACTTATCTCCTGTGACACAATTCCAGGCTGTTGGCTTTCTTGTATCAAGTAGTGCTCATGCGGTTGTTGAGGAGATGGAATTAAGTGAAAATGTGCACTCAAATGGAAACTATGACGATGCAGCATCTTTACTTGAACAGGTGTTGCTATTATGGTTGTGTCAGTTTGCCTAACCTGTGCAAAACCTTATTCTAATATATTTATGACATACTTATCATTATACAGGAAATGAGGAGTGAACCATCAAACCAATCTGGTTTGAGATTTATCAGTGGAATTATCCCTACATCCAAAGTTCTTAAATTTGAGAGGATGCTGTTTCGTGCTACAAGGGGAAATATGCTTTTCAACCAGGCCCCAGCTGATGAGGAGATTTTGGATCCTGTGTCAAGTGAAATGGTTTTCTTCTTTCCTGTTACTGTATATTTTAGTAATAGGTTTCGTATCTTACTATTCTCAACCTGATTCTGGTGTTTCCCGTCCTTATCTCTTGATATTATATTCGCTGCCTTTTTTCTTCACTCACTTTTCAGTTTTCCTGATATTATGAGTATTTTATTTCACTTGTCCTTAAGTGACAATACTGATTCCTTGTAAATTAATATTTGCAGGTTGAGAAAACAGTATTTGTAGTTTTTTTCTCTGGGGAACAGGCAAGAATGAAGACACTAAGAATTTGTGAAGCATTTGGGGCAAATTGCTATCCTGTCCCTGAAGATATCTCTAAACAGCGGCAAATAACTAGGGAAGTAAGTATGTTGTGCACGACTACTTGTTCTTGGTTTCTGTTTCGGCAAGAAACTGATATCTTACTTCAGTAATTGTTTTCCTGCTTTATGCCGTAGCGCATATAAGTAATTTACACTTGATTCTGATTCAAAATTGTATTTTTTTCCTGCCATTTTTGTTCTCTAAGTTACTGTTCTTTTGAAAAATATAAATCTCTCCAGACTAGCCTTTGTTTCAGCTTGCTATTAAATCTGCTTTTTTGTGGAGCCATCTGTGTACTTTTTGAACAATTTGTTTCATATGCACTGCCATTTTGGTTCTAGGTTTTGTCACGTCTCTCTGAATTGGAAGCCACTTTGGATGCTGGAATTCGCCACCGGAATAAAGCCCTTACTGACATTGGAAGTCAGATTACACAATGGATAAGCATGGTACGACTAATACCCTATCTCTTTTGTTTGTTACGCGTGCTTAGTGGATCGACATTATGAGTTATGACTAGTGTGTAAAATGATTCACTAAGATATTTATTTCTATTGCATGGGATCATTCTGATAGTGTCGTTATGCTATTGACCCAACATTCCAGGTCAGAAGGGAGAAAGCTGTGTATGATACATTAAATATGCTCAATTTCGATGTTACTAAAAAATGTCTTGTTGGAGAAGGATGGTGCCCCATCTTTGCAAAATCTAAGGTACTCTGTTCAATCATGAAAAAGTTCTTATGCTGTATAATTTGTGATGTCTGAAGCTTTATAAATAGCTTAGTTATTTTGCCTAAGGCCGTTGTTATTTTCAAACAGATTCAAGAAGCACTGCAACGTGCAACATTTGATAGCAACTCACAAGTGGGCATAATATTTCATGGGATGGACGCCCTAGAATCTCCTCCTACATATTTCAGGACAAACCATTTCACAAATGCATTTCAAGAAATTGTTGATGCATATGGGTTAGTTCCATTACGTCTTGCTGTTATTCCCTTGCTTTCATTTTTCTTTCTGAGTGAAGATAACTGTATTTGTTGTTATGGTGGGTTCTTATTTGTTGTTATGGTGGGTTCTTATTTGTTGTTATTATCATTAATGGGCTAGTGATTTTAAACATTCCCTTAAAAGAAATATCTTTAAACTTTTATCTAGTGATTGCACTTTCTCCATATATTTAGAGCACCATCTGGGCTAGTATGTGATTTATGTTCTATTGAGGAAGTACAGGAAAATATGAAAGTGTAATATTTTCTTCATCTGCCATCTTTTAGTTGATGCGTAAAATTTTTGGTTATTAAAGAATCATTACTGGCTTAACAGGAGATTTACATAGCCGGTGACTGATGCCATTTGGTTTTCCTATGCTCTGAAATGGTAAAAGAACTAAAAAAACACATTAATTTACGTCTAAAGCTAACAAATTAATTTATGTGGCAGTGTTGCTAGATATCAAGAAGCAAATCCTGCTGTTTATACTGTTATTACATTTCCATTTCTTTTTGCGGTGATGTTTGGGGATTGGGGCCACGGAATATGCTTGCTGCTGGGTGCATTACTTCTTATAGCTCGGGAAAGCAAGCTTAGAAACCAGGTACAAAAAAAGGTAGTGTGCTCTTCAATTCTTCTGATAAAACTTTGGACAGATGTTCTCTATCTGAAGAACTGCTTGGATATAAGACTTGTTTCTTCTCAGATGATCTGAATACTTATCTGCAAGGATTTTTGCTATTTCTCATTTACATTCTTTGACTAACAATGTGCTAAAAATCAGTCCTAGAAAACAATTGTCCTTGCTTTGCAATTCATGTTCTTTAGTAGAATTGGTTAGTACAAAATTCACAGTTGATGAAATTGCTTATTGGTATATTGTTCCTTTGGTTCTATTGTGGGAATTGCATTTGCACTATTGGCTGCCTAATTTATCATTTTCAATTCCTTTCAGAAACTCGGAAGTTTTATGGAGATGCTTTTTGGTGGGCGATATGTACTCCTTTTAATGTCTTTTTTCTCAATATACTGTGGGCTGATTTACAATGAATTTTTCTCCGTCCCTTTTCACATTTTTGGTGGGTCTGCGTACAAATGCCGGGATACTACCTGCAGGTACATGCTATTCTGGACCTTTTGGAGGATTACATTTTTTTTGCTTCTAGTTTCTGTGTCTATTTCTTCTTTATAAAGGCTTGTTTGCTGCAATTGTGATTTTTTAGGTTATTTGTGGCACCTTAGCTTGAGTTTTTCTTCGGTGTTTGAGATTGTATATTATAATGTTTAAAAATCAATATTCCATTATTATGTAACTTTTTTAATGTCTTCTTCACATTGTTTATCTTGAAAAATTTTGAAGATAAATTAGAAGTGTCTTTCATATCAATGCATCGTTTTTTATATTGTTGCCTTAAGTTTAGTGCTTTTAGTACTCTGTGGATGAAGAATTAATCTATTGTTGTTGTTTGTACAATCTTTTCTATGCACGAATAGTGATTTTCAATGTTTGCTCAAATCTTAACCACATCTAGTCTCCTATCTATTTTTGAGCATGTTGCTTTCTTGTCTTGTGCCCTTTCTCAACCTCTGTAGGCTTATTGTAGGCTTCTTGTGCTTTCTGGTTTAATTATTATTTTTTTTCCTAAAACAGATAGTTACTTATCTCTGTCCTCCTTACCTTGTTGCTTTCTGTCAGTGATGCATTTACAGCTGGTTTAGTCAAATACCGAGATCCATACCCATTTGGTGTGGATCCTAGTTGGCGTGGAAGTCGCTCGGAATTGCCTTTTCTGAACTCTCTTAAGATGAAGATGTCTATTTTGTTGGGTGTAGCTCAAATGAACATTGGAATTATGTTAAGTTACTTCAATGCGCGCTTCTTTGGAAGCTCATTGGATATAAGGTTCGTCGCCTCCCACTTTGGTTGTCCATTCCCCTGATCCCCTCTACCTCTTCTACACTCTATCCTCACTTTCAATTGCGATGGTAATTCCACAGGACATAGAGAATTGAAAGTCTGTTTTTACCATGTGGTTAGGTATCAGTTTGTGCCACAGATGATCTTCCTTAACAGCCTTTTTGGCTATCTTTCACTTTTAATTATCATCAAGTGGTGCACCGGTTCCCAGGCAGACCTTTATCATGTGATGATTTACATGTTTCTGAGTCCCACTGATGCTCTCGGTGAGAATGAATTGTTCTGGGGCCAGCGACCCCTGCAGGTATGATCTACCCTATGATATTCATCTTTGCTGATCTTTTGGACCATCTTGTCTTCTGTTGTATGTTGCTTCTGGTCTAGTAAACTGGTGCTTTATTTTTTCAGATCATATTGCTGCTTTTAGCTCTAATTGCAGTTCCATGGATGCTGTTTCCTAAGCCCTTTATTTTGAAGAAGCTCCACACTGAGGTACTTGAGTTATTTCTTTCCTTTCCAGTTTGTTAGTGGGAGTACAAAATTATGTTTATTGCCTCCTGTGTTAACATTTAACCAACTTTTATATGTAGTACACGCTACAGATCCTGTTTGGTAGTGGATAATGATTGCTATTTTCTTCCAAGGAAAAGTGTTTCAATTGGATAAAGATAAATTGATGAAACATAATTATCGAATCCTTCTGGGCAGATAGGACTCCTAAAAAGTAAAGGATGCTAAATTTTGAATTGTTTAGTAATTAGCTAGTGATCGCCTTGTGTTATTGGAGGAGAAATTTCCCATTTAAGATCTGGTTATCCTGTAATGCAGTTTAAAATCAAATTTGTACCATCTAGAGTGAGCAGTAATTCTGTGGGAATTGGAAACCTTATTTTGCTTTGTTTGTGGAACTGTTTGGAGCAACTCTACAAACTATTAATTGATAGGTCAAATCATCATGCAAAAAGGATAGAAAGTCTTGTTATATATTTCTCAATGGTGAACACTAACAGTGTAGTTCCAAGAATGGCTTTAAGCTGTTTGATAATTCTTTTTTCTTCGGAATTGTTAATAGAGATTTCAAGGTCGTACCTACGGGATTCTTGGTACCTCCGAGATTGATCTTGATGCGGAACCTGATTCTGCACGGCAACACCATGAGGATTTTAATTTTAGCGAGGTGTTTGTGCACCAAATGATACACTCCATAGAATTTGTTCTTGGTGCAGTTTCAAATACAGCATCTTATCTTCGGCTCTGGGCTTTGAGGTATTGCCATATTCCTTTGTCTTTTAGGTTTCTCTTCTGTTCGGAAACCACTAAGTGTTTCTTCTGTTGCTGTTTTTTGCAGTTTGGCACACTCCGAGTTGTCAACTGTTTTCTATGAGAAAGTCCTCCTCCTTGCTTGGGGGTGAGAAATTCTGTGTCCTATCCTCTTCTGTGCTATTTGATACGCTTTATCCTCTTTTTTTTTTGACTTTTCCCCTTAATCATTGGTGTCTTATGTTCATTTTTGCATTTCATTGAATATGATGAGCTTATTATGGATCCTAGAAAGCTGCATATCCTTTGTGCTCCTGTTCTGGTCGACTAAACTAGTGCATGCACCTCTAACGGCATTTCAACTCCTAATTATCATTGTGCCAACTTTATATTTATCACAGGTATGACAACATTATCATCAGGCTGGTGGGGCTTGCAGTTTTTGCTTTTGCCACTGCCTTCATATTGCTGATGATGGAGACACTAAGTGCATTCCTGCATGCCTTGCGTCTCCATTGGGTGGAATTCCAAAATAAATTCTACCAGGGTGATGGCTACAAATTCAAACCCTTTTCGTTTTCCTCGATAACAGAGGATGATGATTGACGTGTTTGTATATCTTTTTGCTTGATACTATGAACGGAGGCAACAATTTTTTCCGACACAGAAGCCGTCAATATGGAATTGTTGGAGTCTATACTCGGCTTGCAGAGGAGTAACAATTTCGTGATCTGACATCATCCTGCACGGATTTAACATAGAAAATGTATAATGCTGACTTGTATTCTTTGGGCTTCCTGAATCTCTCATATACAAGGGTTCGCCAACAGTCTTGGTAAGTCAATAGATATCTATTCTTTTTGTTCCTCCAAAGAAAGGAAAAGAGGGTTTTGAGGGGGGTGAGGTGGAAATAATTTGTAAAGTGGGAGCTGGAGAATCATTGTATACCATGTAGTGCTTCTCTAGAGGTAGATAGATAGAATTTCACACACACAAGTTAGTGTGGATTTTGCAGGAAATGCAGCCTTTTGTAAGATGAAACCTAAAGTTGATCACGATCATTAGCATCTTTCAATTTTTACAGATGTTTGCTTAAGAGATTCGGAAACTCTATAGTCTTCTAATATCTCTTCTAGGAGTCCCAACTTTTAGTTTTACTGCGCTTGAATTCTGTTATTGCATTTCTGATTGAAGGCCTTGTGAAGTTGAAAGGAAATTCTAATTTTCATATGGAAAGTGAAATATTCTTTTTTGATAGTGAAATATTCTAAGTAGAATATAAATAAGCAACTACATGATGTTTTCGCTTTCCGAATCTTGTTGTTAGCATGATGGGAAGGTCTATTTTTTTTGTTAACCTGCAAGGTATGGTCAATTTGTAAAAAGAAAAGGCTGGTAGACAAGGTAGGTGTTTTATTCAGATCGGTAATGATGAAATCAGTAGTCTTGTATCAAGTCCTATCTCGCAACCCATTACGCCTATCTGAACACAACGAATTACCAAGCCCTTATCCAGGCATATATAATAGAACTAATTACTCGTTAGCATTCCTCAAGCTTGTAATGCTAGCAACAAGATTCTACAAAAAACGAGCCGAACCGGTAGGGCAATCAAAAAAAAAAAAATCTACAAAAAGCGAATGTACGTCAAAACTTCATTAAACCTTTAAAGGTCTGAACTTTGATTTTAGACACATAAACCCCTTCCTAAAACTTTGAACTTTGAGGCACAAAAAAAGGAAGACACAAAAATTTAGAATTGTAAAATAATATATGTATTTTGTATCAAAACAAACTCATTTAAACACATTTGAGGTTAAATCTAATAGTCTACATATATATAAAGTCTTTCATCCTATCTATCTCCAATAAAAAGCTTAACGATTCGGCCCAAAACCGGAGTAGTGAACGTGTTCGACATACTAATATATTTTTTTTAATGAAGAGATAGTGTCTAATAGTTAAACCCACATAGCATCTCTCTTCAAAATGTTTCGACTTTCAATCTCGTTAAGACACGCTCACTCCAGTCGAGTGGACACTGGTGTCGCATAATAATAATAAATAATCTATTACTCGGTTACTCTTTCTTTTTCTTTCTTCTTCTTCTTATGCGAAAGTCCTCGCCTTCTCTAGCTAGTTCTCTCTTCCAACAAATTAAAGATATTCCATCCTCTCTAAACACAATTCAACTTCATCCAGATTATAGTAAAACTCCTCTTTCATGGAGTCTCCTCACAGGAAA
>JAKUCV010005109.1:0-44269 GCA_028386065.3 Turnera subulata | reverse complement strand
TGTGGCATCATTTTTCTACACACACATTGTCCTCCTGTTATGTAGCCATCCTTTTGCCTCCCCGATGGTTTCAGGTTGAAGTTCAGAATGTTCCAAATATATATATTGGAGGCCAAGTTCTGTTGCTCATTCATATGTTTTAGGTGTTGTAAAATTTGCAATGTCCATTGAAAAATGCAAAGATTGGTCGAATATAATACGGGAAAGCTTGGCAAGTGAAGGGCGATCGATTGTGGAGGTGAAGTGGCAATAACAGAATGCTTCTTCTATGTAGTCGGATCCCGCGGTGGAAAACGACTCCCTACGTAGGCCTATGTTTTTAGCTTGATATCTGCCACTCAAAAAAGGGGTAATTTTCCAAGTAATATTTGGGTGTGTGTCCGTTGGATACCTGAGCTACATGGGGTATACGATGTGGTTGGTTGGTTTGAATTCAATAACTAAGTTCTTCGGCTACGTGGGTTTTAGCTTTCATAATTATAATTCCCATCCCTCTGAGGCAGTCTTGGTATTTCTCATCTTTGCCTGTCTTGATCGGTGATAGTCGCACTTGATGTCTTCCGTCATGTCTTCAAAGCTAACCCATGTATTCAACAAGAACAATAGTTGGAAATTTGGTAACTCATTACCTACTGATATAAATATTCTGTTAAAAAAAGGCTTAAGAGTAGCGATGTAACAAGCTAACCACACAACACCTTAGATTGCAAGGTACATTGGAGGGTGAGAGGGATTCAATCAACTCATATACCTACATGATTTACAATAGAATAATATTTTCATAAGTGTAGGAGTTGATAACTTTATTCTTTGCCATTAATTGGATATTTCTTTTTGGTCTGAAAGCGTAGAGATGTATTAAATATATGCTAAAACAGTGTTACAAAACGAGACAGAGCCTAATAAGGATCATGGCTCTGTATTCTCCTATCTTCATCTACTAGGTGAACAATTACAGAGGGGGGAGAGGTCAAAAGCAATATGTCAGGAGTACTGTTGACGGCCAACCTAGCTAACAAACTAGCTACAACGTTGGCCTCCTCCTGAATGTAAGCAAAGGAAAATTCTGTGTGATTCCGTAAATAGACCCTCAGCTCCTGCGATAACATATCAAGACTAGCTTCTTCGAAGAGATCCTCCGTCACCCATTCCACCATTTCCTTGTAAGGAGCTTCTAGTATGACACTAATTAAGAGCCTATGTTCCATAAAATGGAGCACCCGAAGACAGATTAAAATGAATGCTTTAAACAAGCTATGCTGACCCACCTTCGCCTGAAAACCACTTACCCAATTGCCAAAATGATCCCTTAATGCACCACCTGCAAAGATACATTGGGAAGCAGGATCCACATGAAGGGCAAGATTCATTTTGGACCAACCATACTGCGGTGGATTCCATCTGCCCATATCCGAACGAAAACACCCGTGTGCTAGTTTTCCTGGATACCCACTGCGCCATGCCTTTCGATAACCGGTCGCCACACGCTTTACCACTGCAGCAGGGTTTAATGGGGCTTGAAATTCAGGTTCAAAGATGACTTGGTTTCGCCATTTCCAATGGAGCCAGCATGCAACAGCAAAGGTTGAGTTCCATACATCATCTTTCCATTCCAAGTTACATTGCAGCCAAGAATGCAACTCGTGTTCAAAAAAATTCCCCATAGTGGGAGGGAGGCCGATTGCTAACCAAGTGTCCTTGGCCAAAACACAGTCTCTCACAATGTGAAGAGCTGTCTCAATGCCATTCCCACAGATGCTGCAGTTTGGGTTATCGGCCAGATGTCTTCTAAAGCGTAGCTCGTTGGAGAGGAGTCTATTATGGCTTAGAAGCCAAAGAAATGAGCAGATTCGCCGTGGCCCCTGCCACTTCCAAACTAGATCCCATAGCTTATCGCTATCATGCCAAGAGGTTTCTTCTAATGCCACATAGGCTGAGTTGATGGAGAAGAGCCCTTTAGAATCTGCTTGCCATTAATTGGATATTTCAGTGTACTTGTTTGGTGCGCCTTACACCGGTAGAGAACTTAAACCCGGTAGGGTACGGTAGGAGTAGAGCGAGCCTTAAATTAAATGGGGTTACATTATGAATTTCTGGAATTGACAATACAACCCATATATGAGAGATACGTGTCTCCTCCACCACTCCACAAGTTGCTTCACACAAGAATACAAGCAATGCAGTACAGTACATTATTGATTACTCATCAATTATCCACCGTATGGAACAAACAGAGAGCTATCTTGGTTTTTTTGTTGTTTGAAATCAGAGATAACTTACTCTTGCGCTATAGATTTTGGATAGGTCCAGATGTCGCTTTCCCAAATCTACTAGGGGATTTCCTGTTCGGGGAAATACTCGTTGCATCGAGATAACATTTGGACAACTTGTGTGCCTGTCTATATATAATATGCATGTCTATGTAGGGAAATCCCCAAGGCCCAAGTACTCGTTGTTCGTCGGTGTCAAAAAAATTAATGTCGCCCACTTTCCCCGATGATCTGCATACTTTAATTTGGTGTGGTGTAGATAGAATTTAGCGGGGTGCATACATATTACATGGTAACTTTGGGCAAGGCTAGTTGTATATCGATCGAAGCAACAATATTATATTACTATACTACAAGCTTTGCTGCCAAAGAATTTAATTAGCAACCATATGATGAAGAGCACTGCTGGGAGACTAACATCCAGTAGTAGTACCGATCAGGGTATTGGGATTGTAGAGTTTCTTCAGGGAAACAACTTTTTCATCACCGGCGCCACCGGATCTCTTGGTAAAGGTGGGTATTGTTTTAATTACTTGAAGATGTCATCTTCTACTCATGAACTAACTAGAAATATATATACATTGATGCTAAAGTTGTTCTACTATCAATTCTGAATGATACCAATTTATAAGATATGCATATATACACCACCATTTTCTCATATAGATACATACATACATGTACGTTCCCCTACCTTAATTACCACAATAATATATCTGTTTTGACAGTTTTAGTTGAAAAGATTTTTCGTTCGACTCCAAAAGTGGGAAAGGTTTTCCTTCTGGTCAGAGGGAAAGACAAGCAAGAGGCATTGTTGAGAGTCAAAAATGAAGTACGTATATATACATGTTTCTAATTAAGCCCCTTGCTAACAATTATCCTGGTATGCAGTAGCCTAGCTTTAGTAACAAGATTATATATTTTGTTCCTCTCCCCTTTAATTAGATCGCTGATGCTGCCTTATTCAAGCGCTTAAAAGAAATTCATGGGAATCTGTTCCAAGACCTGATGAGAAGCAAGGTCATTCCGGTGGTGGGCGATGTTTGCGAACCAAATCTTGGAATGGATACCCTGACAACCGCAGAGATTGCAGAGGAGATCGATGTCATTGTGAACTCAGCGGCTAATACAACCTGGGATGAAAGGTTCCTAGCTACCTCAGTACTATATTTTTTTTTTTTTAAAAAAAACTTTTGAACTTGAACTGATCAATTCATGAGTACGCACTTAGTTTCACATTGTCATATAATTAATTACATGTATTAGCTAGGAGAGATTTTAGTAATGACACCTAGAAGTGTAAGAAAATATTAAGAAGACATATGACTTCATATCTTTCATCAACAATATCTTCATTAGTTTTTTTTTATCTATTTTTTAAAATAATAATAAAATGATGATGGGATGATAAGATCCTCGGAGTAAATTTTCTAATTTATATTGATTTTGTTTTTTAATATATTTTCATCATTTTTTCCATGTATTATTTTATGTAATTAATTAAATATTATTTTTAGCGACTATGAAAGAAGGAGTTAACATATTCTAATTTCCAATTTATTCTTTTAAAAATAAATAATATTATGTAAATAGTATTAATTAGTAAAAAAAATCTGATTATGGTATAACCAAACCTAATTTCCTCGCGTGTGTATCTCACGGGATGTGTTATATTACTAATTATACGAATCCGGCGATTCTAAAAAAAAAAATTATAAGAATCCGGCAGGCCCATTTAATCAATCATGGAATATGGATGGATCCAGGTATGATGTCTCTCTGAACACAAACGCAAAGGGACCGGCTCGACTGCTGGAGTTTGCTAAAAAATGCAAGAAACTAAAGCTGCTTGTGCATGTCTCCACAGGTATACGTACAACTTCCAAGTTATTAATTATGATGAAATTACTCACTACATGTATTCTAACAGCAATGTACATGCATATATATATACAGCATATGTAAATGGGAAGAGACCAGGCGTCTTCCTGGAAAAGCCTCTCTGTATGGAAGAAGAAGAAGAAGACGACGAAATTAGCAAGGTGGAGCAGGCAATCCATGTCCCTTTTCTAGATGTCGATTCTGAACTGAAGTTGGCTTCCGATACCATGGAATCTTATGATGGTAATGAAAGAATTCAGAAGCTGAAAGAGTTGGGAATGAGAAGGTGCATGCATATATATATATATATATATATGTATATACGAATTATACATACATATATATATATATATATATATATAGATCAATTCGTCACCTTTCTTTCTTTATAATAATAATTTTGTTGGATTAATTATTAATCCACGTACGTAGGCCACATGTATCTGATAACTGAAAGAATATATATACATGGATTCGACTCCTTAACTTTTTTTTGTTCTAAATTAGGGCAAAAAGCTGTGGATGGAGGAATACATACGAAATGTGCAAGGCAATGGGTGAAATATTGATTGACAAGCTGAGAGGTAACGTACCCATTGCCATAGTCCGACCAACTGGTGTTGAAAGCACCTACAAACAGCCTTTCTCCGGATGGATTGAAGGAATTAGGTACATATATACGTTATAACTTAATTAACACTACAGTCTACAAGTCTCGTCATTAATTGCACTATATATGTATATATATATATCATGAAATTAAACCAGGATGGCAGATCCAATTCTTTTATCTTATGGACAAGGAGCGCTCCCAGGCTTTGCTGGGGATCCAATTTCACTTGTTGACATAGTCAGTACTGCTCCAAATTAATTCTCCCCAATTAATTAAGTTGCGTTATATATATATATATACATGTGTGTGTAAAAAAGTGCTAGCTAGCTAGCTCATGCATGTTTAATTATACATGTATTGATGTACGTAGGTGCCTGGGGACATGGTAATCAACGCCATAATCGCTATCATGGCAAAGCATGGGACATCATCATCATCATCAACCATAAAACCAGAGCTACATGTTTACCACACTGCGTCGTCGGTTGTAAATCCCTTAACATTTGGGGATATGATGAAGTATGCGTATGATCACTTCACTGCATTGCCATTATTGGACTCAGCAGGGAAGAAAATTGGGATTTCACCTTTCAAGTTCTTCAACACAGTGGACAGGCTCTCTTGTGACCTATCAAGTAACCAATTAGTAATGTTTGGGATAGGTGCAGCAGCAGCAGCAACAACAACAACAACAAATAATTTGGATCAAAAGAAATATTGGAAGAAAACGATGGAGCGAGTCATCCGTTTGGCGCAACTATACGAGCCTTATACCTTCACTGAAGCAAGGTAATTAAATAGCATATAAACTTATGATTAATTATGTTTTAGAGACGGAGTGGACTAATTAATTAATATAATGTACGCACGCATGCATGTTTACGTTAGGTTCGACATGGAAAATACAAAGAAAGTGATGGAAGAAATGTGCGGGGAAGAGGTGACTGACTTTGGTTTTGAGGTGGAGAGCATAAGCTGGGAGTATTACTTCAAAACAATTCACTTGCCAGGTCTAAGGAGGCATGCCCTCAAACTCAAACTCAAACAACCACTTGCTGTTGCTGCTGCCGCCCCCACCCCCACCCCCAGACCTGGTAGTAGAATGTAATTAATTAGTATCTCTCTCTGTGTGTGCATCTTAATTATAAGTACTAATAATAATACTCTGCTTCCCTCCCTATATATATGTAGTAGAAGAACTCTGATTTGTGATCCCTCCAGTACTGGGCCACATGTTCTTATGAATCACAATCCCAATCCACCAGTGTCTGGAATAACCTCCTCTACCAGTTGTGTTTAATTTGGGCCAGCCCGGTTGTAATGCTCTTCTCACGATCTGGACTTGACTGAAATTTCAAGCCCGTTTTATCTTCTTTTCCTGTATTTTATTTCATATTACCTAATAAAATTGGGCCCCCAATCCTTAATTTATTCTACCAATATAATATGACTTGTTTGTCAAAGGTGGAGAGAAAAAAAAAAAATTATAAAAAAACATAAAGATTTATGTCATGGTGAATCTGTAACTTTTGTATCCTCATAAATTTTGATTTAAAAAAATTTGAAGAGTATTCACCAGATGTCAAAAAAAAAAAAAAGAGAAAAAAGGATACATTAAAACTAAAAATAGTTGTAGGATTTAAATTTTTTTTTGATGTTATTAATTAATTAAGGGTTTAGGGGGTTTTTTTTTTTTAGATGAACAAGGGTTTAGGTGTTGGATGGGCTGTGGAGACAATTAAGGATTGTATAAAAATTAAAAAAAAAAAAGAGAGAAAAAGAGAGAGAGTGCAGTCTTTGGAGGAGGACTTAAATAAGTGTGCATTTTTATTTTATTTTATTTTATTTTAATGCCAGGAAAGGGAGATAAATAAATAGTAGAGGGGAGGGGAGAAATAGGACAGAACCCCATTTTTCCCCCAAGTCAAAGAGGGTGGTGAGATGTTGACACGTGGACCGACTCAATAAGATCGGATGCAAACCTATTTATATGACACTCTTTATTCTCTCCTCTTAGTTCCGCTCTCTTTCTCTTCTTCCCTTTTCTTCTCTCTCTCTCTCTCTGTTCTGTTCTGTTCTGTCCTCTCTCTCTTCTGCGCCGATCTCCTTCCTTCCTTCCTTCCTACTCGCCGTTCTTCATCCCCTCACACACACACACACACACACACACCGTCTCTCTCTGTATTTCTCGAACAAAAACACACACAGTCTCATCTCACCTACGTACGCTACGTTTTGATTTGTTCGAGAAATCCCCCAAACCCTAACCCCCCCAACTCTTCTCTAACCCCCTCCTCTTTTATATACCCTCCGATTTTTTGCTTCCTCAAAACCGTTAACAAAAAAACAGACACCAAAAAGAAAGAAAAGAAAAAAAAGAAAAATATATGGCGGCGTCCACCACCACCACCAGCTCCGTTTACATCCACGTCATCGAAGACGTCATCAACAAGGTCCGCGAGGAGTTCGTCAACAACGGTGGCCCCGGCGAGTCTGTTCTCTCCGAACTCCAAGGAGTAAGCCCCGATCCTCCCCCTCTCCCCCCTACTTCACTTGCTTTCTGTTCTTTCTTTTTTTGTGTGTTAGTTTTGCTTTCCATCCCTTTTTATTCTGTTCTGTGATGCGATTGCCTAATTGCTTGGATCTGATGTGATTTCTAGGGTTTTCTCCTCTTCTTCTTTTCTTTTTTTTTTTGTGATTTGTGATTGATTGATTGATTTGTTGTTGTTGTTTTGTTTACCTTGGTTCAGATTTGGGAGATGAAGATGATGCAAGCTGGGGTTGTATGCGGCCCAATAGAGAGGTCGGCAGCTGGTAAGGCAGTACCCGGTGGCCCCATCACTCCCGTCCATGACCTTAATGTGCCCTATGAAGGCACCGAGGAATACGAGACTCCCACGGCTGAGATGCTCTTCCCTCCGGTCAGCCTTCCTTCCTTCCACACATCCCTTCTCTTCTCCTCTTCCAACACAATCCTGTACAAATTGTCATTTATGATTGCTTATTCATTGTTATTATCTTCTTTCTTTTATGGTGGGTTCTGTTTTTTAATTGTGCTACTTTTCCCTCCCCCCTGGATGTCTAGACACCTTTGCAAACACCCATCCAGACGCCACTACCTGGAGCTCAGACTCCCTTACCTGGAACTGCACAGACACCGCTGCCTGGAAGCGTGGATAACTCTTCTTCCATGTATAACATTCCTACCGGACCCAGTAGCGATTATCCCACCCCTGCCAGTGATACTGGTGCTAGTACCGACTCAAAACCTGGGAGGCCTAGCTCATTCATGGTAAACCCTCTCTCTTACCCCTTTTGATCTTCATGTAAACCTACATCATTCATGTCTGGTTGCATGCCCTCGTGTGTATGTCTCTGCGTGGTTCCACTAGATTGGTTACAATATATCTGTTGGTTTTATGTCGCCTCTGACGTTCTTAGTTATCCAAACAGCCTCCCCCTTCTCCTTGGATTAATCAAAGGCCCTCTCTTGATGTTAATGTTGGTAAGTTCTCTTTTTGAGAATTGATGTTGCTAAGTTTTGTGTTATGAGAAGCGTTTTATATTTTTCTTTTATGATTATTAACGAGTGAATATTGTGCTCTGCTCTAGCTTATGTGGAAGGGCGGGATGAAGCAGAAAGAGGAACTTCTCAACAACCCCTGACCCAGGTACTTTTTGTTGCTAGTAATGCATTGGGCTTCCGGGCTGATGCATTCCTACAAATTTTTGAGTACTCTCAGGGCCTTTTAGCTGCATCTTAACTCGGCTGTAAGTTTAACTTGTGGAGAAAATTTCAGGACTTCTTTACTGCGGCTGCTGGTAAACGGAAGCGTGACGATTTTCCTGCGCAGTATAACAATGGTGGATTCATACCTCAACAAGATGGAGCTGCGGATCCTTCATCTGAGATTTCACAGGTTGAGTTGCATTTATTTTGTGGTATATCATTGATATCTGCAATTCGTTAATGAGAAAGCATTTATCCTGTAGCATAGTTTCCTTCTTTATTTTGCTACCATGAATGGTTTGCTATGTTGCATTGTACTCTGGAGTTATTTTCATTTACAATGCTGTTGTTGGGCTGTGTTCGTCTTGTCATATTAAGCTGGAACAGTATGAAATTCTTAAAAAGTTCTTATGCATGAGAAGTGGAGGACAACAAGCATGTGCTGTTCAGTTGTCCTGCAATGTCCGAGTCAATAGCTTCATCCTCCTCATTGATGAGTACTGAGTCCCTCATAAGTATTCTTGGATATTTTATTGTATTTGTGGAAAAGTGTGGATATCGTGTCATCCTTTTGCCCTCTATTGCTAGCCTCTATACAGGAAGTTCAATAATGTCCCATTGCCCTGTTCATGCAAGCCTAACATTTTACTACTAGCTTTTCCTTAATGACTAATGTCTAATGTCTGGAAGCTGTGGCAATATGTCTTTAGTGGATGTCTGAGGCTTATTTAGCCTTTTCTTCTGCGTTCTGCTACTGTGTTCAGCCAAATAGCTTATTCTTCTCCATGTACGTGTGTTTTGGCTCCTCCTAGGTTAGAGAATTTAGCAAAATAGTTTTGTCATGACAACTATCATAGGGTTGTAAGTTACTTGTAAGTAACTGTGTTGACGACAATATTTTAAAATTGTTTTTTTGTCTTGTCATGTCTTGCATGTGTTGTGGCTTTTGTGGGACCTGGATGTGGTTAATGTACTTAAGTGTATTTTGGGTTACTTACATGGTTGGTTGCCAAATCAGGGGTGTTTGCTCAAGTTGGTCCCTGAATGCTAATTTTAAAGAATTGCATCGCCGTTTTAAACTCTAAATATTCTTTAAAGTCCTTGTGGTGGTTTATGCCTGGCAATTGCTTATGTGGCATGTTTCAAATTGCTACATCAGCTCATGTGGGACCTTCTTGTTAGGCGATTGATGTATCTCATCTCGCGTCATTGTTCTGATGACAGTGTCTGGAAATCCTTATCGAAGGGCTTCTTTCATGTTAGTGTTTAGTCTTTGACTTTTTGAACAGTTGAATAAACAAATATTGGTGTGTCAATGTGGATGGTTATATGATGCCTACTGTTGTTTCTTCTGACTCTTTTGATTTATAATTGGAGGGCTCAGTTGTTACTTTTGATGGGTTGTCGAGAATTTGGTTTACTGGTCTTCCCTTCAAAAGACCTGCTTGATTTGAGAAGCAGCTTATGCTTATTATTTGTGGCTTATTTGATGGTGAATTTCAGGTGAGCCTAGGGCATGATTCCCTTGGAAGATGTGATGCAGTGACCTCTGCGAATAAAGAGATGGTAGCCCATTTCCCAAAGTTTTCTTCGAAGATTCCTCAACTGGATGGGCCCATTCCGGATCCTTATGATGATGTGCTTTCAACTCCCAATGTGAGTGTGTTTTTGTAATTTTCTTCAAATACAAATTGCATAGCCGATAAGCATGTCTTATCTTCTTGTCATTCATCAGAGAATGTAAATGTTTGTGTTTTTCTTCACTGGAACATCGAACCAACTGGCATGCCATATATTTTCCTTATTCACTGATAGAAGAGTTGGTTGCAACCTGCTCTTATACAGTGGAGTGTTCTACTTCTGCATTATCATTGTACACATATCCCTTACTTGACCAAGGATGAGCTACTAATCTTTTCTGCTATCAGTGTGGGGTCCACACTCTTTTGTCTTTTGTGAAAATAATGAGGGAAAAACTAAAATTATGGACTTATTGATCAAGTGATCTTTTAGATTGGCCTGCCTACCCTTAATTTCCCTATCTTGACATGGGAGTTCAAATTTCTCATGGTTTCTGCTAATGCTTGGATCCAGATGCCTGTCAGATGAATGTTGTATTATAAGCATATGTTGCTTCTTTTCTGTTTCTTATTCTTATGCTCTTCTCCCTATAGATATACAATTATCAGGGAGTTGTTAACGAAGATTACAACATTGCAAACACACCAGCTCCAAATGGTAAGTTACCGGTTGACGTCCATTGAGCCATTCTGGGAATGGCCAAGTTAAACTCTGAATGGATGTTTGTGCCATTAAGTTCTCTGCCGGTTTTACGGCTTTCACTTTCCCCTTCTGTCAGATCTTCAGGCCAGCACCCCTGCTGTTGCTTCTCAAAATGATGTTGTGGATGATGAGGATGATGAGCCACTCAATGAAGACGATGATGATGAGGATGATGCAGATGATGTGGATGAAGGAGAAGAGATGAACACACAGCATTTGGTTTTGGCTCAATTTGAGAAGGTACGATTTATTGCACCGGGAAAAAAATGGGAGTCAATGTTTACATATATTTGATGGTCATGGTTAGTAGCAACTGGTTATGTAGCTGTGTATGCGAAGGATGCAAAGTCTTTTGCTGTGTACTTTGTGGCTCTCCTTGATGTCAACCTTAAAGATTCCATTGAAAGCAAATGTTAGTTACACGTTAATAACAATTAATTGTTGGCAAGGACAGGTGACTCGCACCAAAAGCAGGTGGAAGTGCACACTCAAGGATGGCATTATGCATATAAACAATAAGGACATTCTCTTTAACAAGGTATATCTCTATTGCTGTTGTTACTTTTTCAATCTTGCTCTGTGTTTCTGGTCTATATTATTACACTGAATCCCTAAAACTTTCACTGGAATTCATGCTTATGCAGGCAACGGGAGAATTTGACTTCTGATTTCGTTAGAGAAGTGTTTATTTGGCATCAAGTAGCTTCTGCTTTTAAGGGATCAAGCAGCTTTTGTGGGTGTTATTGGTTGCTCTTTTTTTATTAGTTTTTTTTTTTTTTTTTGGGGAGGGTTGTTATTTGAGGGGAGATGGAGGTGATGAGTAGAGCGGGATGCTGCTCTGTGAAATACCTTTTAAAGGAATTGGCTGGATGGTTAATATCCTAATGTACATAAACGAAGAGCTTTTTTGGGCCCTTTAATGGGGATGGATGGATGGATACTCGAGTACGCATTATTTCCCATTTCTTCAACATTGGATTTGTAATCTAGTTTACTAACGAGAAGAAACCGGTCAACGTACCTTGACGACACAAGGAGGGGGGGGGGAGGGAACTAAACTGCAGAGTTTACACCTCAGATCTCCAATTTCTTTCTCCTACTTACCTACTAACTGCAGACTTTTTCGAAGACGAGAAAGAAAAGAAACAAAGAAAGTAAGCAAAAGAAAAGACAAGAAGACTAACACACGCGTCCAACAATTCCTTTTTTTGGTTCCGAAAACTTCACAACATACTTTACTACTGATCGTTGCTTTATAGCTGACTGACTGTCCCGATTTTGTAACCGGCGAGGAGTGTTGATTTCATTAATTTGCAACATCATTCAATATATTTGTAACTGCTGATTGTTGGTTGAGTTTCTGAAGGCCGTCTATCTATATGGTCTGTGACTGTGACACTCAGAGAAGCCGAAAAAGATTAGTGTCTTTTTTTTTTGGTACCTGTGTTGCTCTTGATTATTATAATTCATACCTGTGTTTCAATTTGGTCATATTTCATCCCTCAATTAAATTCGATTCGCTTAATTTGATTATTTTGATCGTTTTACCCCATACCTGTGTTTCAATTTGGTCACATTTCATCCCTCAATTAAATCCGATTGGTCTAATTTGATTATTTTGATCGTTTTACCCTTAAAATCAATGAGGTATCAGTTTTTTCACCTGGGTTCTTCACCTAACCGACTCGAAACCCGGTGGATACCCAAAGGCTAATCGAAACTCAACCCGAACTGGACATTTTTATTATTTTTATTTTTATTTTCTTTTTTCTAAAAATTTTAATTCTAAAAATAGATATTTTTTTTTTCTAGTAATTTGAAGTTCTAAAAATAGATATTTGGGTTATTGGGTGGGAAGGTGATTGGGTAGAAAAAAAAATAGATTGCAGGTTACTAGAACGAAAAGAAATATTTATTTTTAGAATTAAAATTTTTGGAAAAAAGAAAATAATAAAATAAAAGAAAAAGGAAAATAATAAAGATTGTCTAGTTCGGGTCAGGTTTCGCTTAGGCTTTAGGTATCCACCAAGTTTCGGGTTGGTTAGGTGAAGAATTCGGGTAAAACGATCAAAATAACTACATTAGGCAAATCGGACTTAATTGAGGGATGAAATGTGCCTTTTTTAGTGCCTGTATTACTCTTGATTATCACAATTCATACCTTTGTTTCAATTTGGAACGGGGGTGATTAAAACATCTAGATTGCCGGCGACTTCCGTGCTAATAAACTACCATTTGAATAACTAACTTGTTCAACCTTAAAATTTAAGCTGCTACATATGCCTATCCTATGTGAGCTGCCAGCCAATATCTTCCTCCTCACAAGTCTTGCGATCTAGTCTGGTGGGCAGTTTAGTTTTGTTGATTCTTTGGAAAAACTCACCTTACCTAAACTAAACTAGCCAGGACGCAATATGTTGTCTCTCCTTTCTAACAATTGGAAGGATAGAAACGAGAGCAATTGGTTTGCAATTGCAGGGATAGCTGCTTATCACACCTGGGGAGACGGACAACCACATGCCGATCTCATAAAAAAAAAAAAGGATAGATTGAGATAATTAATTAAGATCGTTGCAAGAAAATATTAAAAAAGTTGGATGGGCGCTCGAGCTAGTAAATACTAGTGTGGTAGCAGACAGACTTCCAATGTATATGTATAATATGTCCCTTCGATTATTAACATGTGGGTGGACATTTTCAGATATATCCGAATCATATGTGAGTGAAAGTGTTCTCTTGCTGGTTGTCTTAGTTTGGTTCTTGTCTGATTTTCCTTTAGCTTGTTACCAAAGGATCTGTTTTTTCATCATCCACACTCGGGTTAATAATGCAGTTAATTTGTATTCCATAGAATAATAGTAAAGATAAAAACTGCACCAACGGGGGGAAAAAAAGAAAAGAAAAGAAAAGAAAAGAAAAGAAAAAGAAAGACAAATCACGAGACAAAACTGAACCTGCAGCGATGATGGATACAACATGCAGCAGCCGCCCTCATTGCGCATGATTGACAAGAACACATTTAGATTGGAACAAAGAGAACAAGGCGGATGGCTCCATGTATATCCCGGTCAATGCTGGATGTTGCATCATATTACTATTGGTATTATTATTATGATTATGATTATTTGGGTCGGGAGTTTCTCCTTTTTCCGCCGCAGCATGATTGTTGTTGAATACAACAGGGAACCTGAATTCTTCCACCCCCTCTCGCGGGGATACCACAAGCGGTGAAAGAAGAGGGATTGGAGTTAGAGGTGAAGAAGCAGCAGCCTTGTTAAATGGGTTACTGCTGCGGATGATGTGGTCAATCTCAAGGCATGGAGGGGCTTGATTCTGCAGCCTTGTGGGTGGCTTCCTTATCTTGTTCCTGCTATTCTTGGCTGCCGCAACCTCTATTTGCCTCTGGAATATGTTCTCCAGATTACTATTATTAAAAGTGTCTTCCATTCTTGCAAGCAATCCCTCCTCCTGGCTATTACGTACAACTTAATCTTCTTCTTCTTCTTCTTCTTCTTCTTCTTCTTCTTCTTCTTCTTCTTCTTCTTCTTCTTCTGTGTGTCTGTGAATATAAAGAAAATCAATCTTTGCAAGAATTTAATATAAAAAGCAGTTTTTGATGGGTTCTCTAGGTAGTTCCCACTTCAGCAAATTCCAAAAAAAAAAAAGCCAATTTGCTGCAGGATGTTTAATAGGCTTCACTGAGTGGGCTAACTGGAGAACAAATACGCCTATCAAATCTAATTTAACTTAAAGACTCTGTCATATTGAGAAGAGCAACGCAAATGGAGATTTTAGTAGAGGTTGTAAATTTTTTTAGGATGTCAGTTACCCAGGAACGGTCATTTCCCTCCTCACAATAAAGGAAAAACCCCGGGTGGGTTATCCTTTTGATGCTAAATTTGGATATCCATTAATCTTCACAAATTTGGTCATTCCATTTCCTGAGCGTGTCAGTTTCATATACAGAGAGAGAAACGCCCACTCATTAATCTTCACAAATTTTGTTTTTTTTGGGCTATTCATTCATTCTCTTTTAATAGCCTACTGCCGACAAAGTTTCCTGTGTCTGTCTAATTAAGAGAGGAGAGGAGCAAATTGTGGCGAGCCAACAGTTCCTTTTCTTGTCATTCATTCTTTTTAAACGGATCATGGGACTAAATTCCCGTTCCAATTACTAATTCTTTTTTTTTTTTGGTTTATAACTACTACTATATGGATCTCTGTTGAAAAAAAAAAACAGATTGTAAAAAAGGCGTTATCTATTCTTTTCTTTCACATCCATGGAACAGTACTGGTATGGTGGTTCAAGAGCGAAAATTTGCATGACCCAAATGGGATTTTTGTTTTTTAACAAATAAAAAATAATTAATATCCTTCTTTCCTTTTTCTCAAAAAAGGATTAATATCCTTCTTTCTTTACAGAAGAAAAACTTATGTTATGCAAATAAAATGATGTTAATACTTAATAGTGATGTGATGTGATGTTCAAACCAATGAAGGAGGGAGGAATCCTCCCCTCCTTTTGCAAACTATAAACATTCCTCTCTCTTTTTTTTGGGCCTTAATTTCGGAAATGTTTAATTTGTCATAATACAAACTAATCACACTTGGATTGGTTTAAGACTTGCCAAGGTTTAAAGCTCATAGTAATACATGCTACTTGCTATGCTTCCAAAACCAGAACCCTCATGTCATCTCATCTCTGTCTTGTCTTTTGTCTTATCCTGTCCTGTTCTAAACTTCTTCTAACATCATCCTCCTCCTCTTCCTCCTCCATTATAAAGAAAGAAAGAAAGAAAGAAAGAAAGAAAGAATCACAGGACAAAAAGTAGACCACGAAACGCATACAAGAAGAAGATTATAGATAATATATAATTAAATAATATAAAGAAGTAAAAGGCGCGAACCCCACAACTAACCTAACTAACCGTCTATCATTCATTCTCTCTCTCTCTCTCTCTCTCTTAACTGACCTCACCCTCCATGGCTGACACTGCTGCCTTAACATCATCACTGTCACTGCCCTTAAATCTCTCTCGATTTCCCAACAACAGGAGCAGGAGCACCAAACCCCTCTCCTACTCTCCACAAAACCACCCAAGAAGATCAACCACCACTTTCCCTCATTTTTATTATAGGGCCAAGTTCCCTACTATGTTCTCCAAGGAATCCCCCCTCTTGCTCTCTCCTAATAATAAACTAGTCTTCAATGTACCTACCACAACTCTACTCAATTTGCGCTTTTGTTTCTTCAAAGAATTTATGGTTTCTTTTTTTTTTTGGATTTTGGGTTTTCTTTCTCTTTTTTTTTGTGGATATATAATAATATATAATGTTGTAATAGGTTGACTATTCTGCTGGAGAGGAAGCACAGTCGCTTACTCCTGACGCATCCAATCAGGAAACTTTTTCCTGGCCTTCTGTGATTCTGCCGTGAGTTATTCCCTTTCTTTTTTCCTTTTTTTTTTTTGTTTCATGACGTACAGTTCATTCTTATTAATTCAAAATTTAAGCCTTAGATTAGATCAAAATTTAGTTAGTGATTTAATGGAAGCTATTAGACAAGGTTCATTACAGGTGTCAATCCATCCTCCAATTCCCACTTTTGTTAAATTTAACTTTACTCCTAACTGCTGTCTTTATATCTTTGTGTCTGATGCTCAAGTTTCATTCTTCTTCTAATATGTTTTATGTTTCATGTGAATTTTTAGATTTCTGTTTCCAGCTTTGGGTGGTTTACTCTTTGGGTACGACATTGGTGCCACTTCTGGCGCCACCATATCATTACAGGTTCTTTCAAATCAAGTGTTCTGTCTTTTTTTTATTATTATTATTGTCAGTCAATAACCTATGCATTCACTTGATGCAGTAATGACATCAATAATTACTAACACTCTGCATTTTTGCTTCTATGATATTACTCAGTCTGCTGAGCTCAGTGGCATAACTTGGTATAACCTTTCTGCTGTTCAACTTGGTCTGGTGGTATGGTTACTGTCTTTTCTTTCATTGTCACACCTAATTGTCTGATTCTGCTGAATGTGTTTCTCCTCTCCTTATACCAGATTGCCTTGAATGTAGGTTAGTGGTTCGCTTTATGGAGCTCTTCTTGGTTCCATCCTTGTCTATCCAATCGCAGATTTTCTGGGTACATCCTCCGTATCATGCTGACCCTAAAGCCTTTAGCAACTTCTGGATGAATGTTTAATAAATTCTAACCTAATTGTTTGTGTTCGGGCATGAAGGAAGGCGACGTGAACTTATTGCAGCAGCTGTTTTCTATGTTTTTGGGGGTCTGATTACTGCATCAGCTCCGGGCCTTGGTGTTCTCCTAGCAGGGAGGCTCCTCTATGGGCTTGGAATTGGATTTGTAAGCTTTTTAAACTTCAGATACTTGGTTTTGCTACAGGTCAGTTATGCTATGATTCCTATTAGAAGCCTTGCCTGAGCATCTTTTAAAAATATTTGACAGGCCATGCATGGTGCTCCTCTCTACATTGCAGAAACTTGCCCATCACAGATCCGTGGAACTCTAATATCACTGAAGGAACTCTTTATAGTTTTGGGAATATTGGTATAATGAATGAAACTTCACTTGAATCATCTCGTTCATTTGGTTTGCATAGGCCTTGAAAGATTCATTGAACTTTTGTTGCAGCTGGGATATTTTGTGGGAAGCATCCAAATCGATGCTGTTGCAGGCTGGCGTTACATGTTTGGGCTTAGTGCTCCAATTGCTCTACTAATGGGGCTTGGTATGTGGAGTCTTCCACCCTCTCCACGCTGGTTGCTTCTCAGAGCAGTTCAAGGTAAAGCATCATTCGCAGACTATAAGGAAAAGGCTATTTTAGCCCTGGGCAAACTCAGGGGCCGGCCTTCTGGGGACAAAGTTTCTGAGAGGCAAGTAGAAGAAACCCTTGTCTCCCTGAAGTCTGCCTATGAAGGTGAAGAATCTGAGGGAAATCTCTTGGAGGTGTTTCAAGGACCGAGTTTGAAAGCCTTTGTGATTGGTGGGGGCTTGGTGCTATTTCAGCAGGTGCTTCTTCCTCTCTACTGTATCATGAGAAATTTTCTGTTTGTGTTCCTAGACAAAGAGGAGAAAATTAAAGAATGTGGAGAACAAAGTGGAAGGTTGTACACAGTATGATGTCTTTGAGCTGACTTATCTTCTTGTGTCAGATAACAGGGCAACCTAGTGTTCTGTATTACGCAGGTCCGATCCTCCAGGTACACGATAAGAGAGTCAATCATTTTTTCTTGAGAGAAATAGGTTATTGATTGATGCCATTTTTTCACCTACTCGTTTGTTTTTGGTATATTATGACCCCAGAGTGCTGGATTTTCTGCGGCTGCTGATGCTACTCGACTTTCAGTTGTAATTGGTTTGTTCAAGGTTCGTCATAAAAGCCTTAACTGTCATTTCCATGCATGATACTGCTTTTGGGTGCAAGTTACAGTATGCTTTGAACTACAGTTGCTAATGACATGGATAGCTGTCTTAAAAGTTGATGATCTTGGAAGAAGGCCCCTGCTAATTGGAGGTGTCAGCGGCATTGTACGCATCTCTCTAGCACATTTCATTTCTTATTGTCTTTTATTATTATTATTTTGAATTACGGCAAATTATAATGTGGTTTCTCCATGCATTTCTACAGGCCCTCTCATTATTTTTACTTTCTGCTTATTACAAATTTCTCGGAGGGTTTCCCCTTATTGCTGTTTTGGCTCTACTTCTATATGTTGGCTGTTATCAGGCAAGCACTCTGTATATTTCGGCTGGCAATTGTATTTGTTGTCTCTTTTTGTGTTTATTGTATGGAAACTCTGCTCGTTTCATCTGGAGATCAAGCTGTACTCACTACCAACAAATTTCAAAATCAGTAGAGGAGAAAGTCTGCACAGGCATCTAATACTATTGCAACAAGTTTTCATGGCCTTAAGAGTAAACTGAAACTTGATTCTGGAAATATACTCTTTGTATTTTGGTTTCAGATATCATTTGGGCCAATCAGTTGGCTAATGGTGTCAGAGATTTTTCCACTTCGCACAAGAGGCAAGGGAATAAGTCTTGCAGTCCTTACCAACTTTGGGTCCAATGCTATTGTTACCTTCGCATTCTCACCATTGAAGGTAAATAGTTTTGATCCCTATGAATCTTTTCTTTCAATGACATGATAGACCTTTTTAATTCACTGTTAAGTAAATGTTTGCACCAAATTGACATTGTTGATTCTGCAGGAACTGCTAGGAGCTGAGAACCTTTTCCTCCTCTTTGGGGCTATAGCTCTATTGTCACTCCTGTTTGCTGTGGCCGTCGTCCCAGAGACTAAAGGTTTGAGCTTGGAAGAAATCGAATCCAAAATTTTGAAATGAAAAACTTTAAGATCTTCTACATTACGCTTCCCATTCCAAAAACTTAGGGTGACATGGAATATTCCACGTGCAAAATAAATGTGTGGAAATGTTGTTGATTTGTAGAAAAAGAAAAACGAGAAAGAGAGCTATGAATATGCTGTATATCCTTTTTATATCGTACGAGTGTTGTGCCTATCTTCAGGAAATTGTGTCTTTCCTTCTCTGGTATAAATAATATCGCTACGAACTTATATTAGGAAACTTGGCTTTGCAAATGTCCAAATAACTTTATCCCGAATGAAGTTAAACATAAGCTCGCTCATGATCCTGGTGATAAAGGACGGATCCAGTGTGTGCAGTGGTTAAAACAATAACATGTCAATGTCAATAACACCAATCTTCAATTGAAGATGACAATATTTTTCACAGTTGGACCTTGGTCAGGTTTCAAGTGTGCGCCTTAATTTCATTATCCTGATTCACTGCTAATCGAGATTGCTCTTGGCTGTTAGTGGCATTGATAAAGATAAGTAGTATAGGTTTGTAAAGGTTTTAATTAGTGTCCAAGTTATGTGGGCTCAGTTTTAAACCTAGTCTATTTACGGTTACTATTCACGTGAATAGTACCCGCGTGAATAGTGACATAAAGTCTTTTATTTTAATCTAGTTACAAAGTCCAAGTCCATTAGGGTTTAGTATTAGACTAGTATAAATAGAGGGTCTTTCTATTGTTTTCGACATAGACTATTTTGAGAGAATAAAATTACCTTTGAGGTTTTCTTTGATTGTGGATTCAATCGTAATTGAGAGAGGATTCTCTTGATGTTATATTAGGGTTTGAATTTACTTATCAAGTTTCTTGCTTGTGGCGTTTGTTCAATTCCTTGTGATTCTAATCCCTTTGTTGCCTATTCCTTAACTGAGTCTAGGAGGTAAAGAATAGAATTGCTAAAACCCTTTGTTGTGTTTGTACTTCTTTGTTGTCTAATCCGGTGCAGAGATTAGAAGGTGAAGGAGACTTACTCGGCGAGTTTGATTGAGATTGACGATCGGGACGAACAGATAGTTATGGAGGTGGAACTAGTGGATTCTAGGGCTGTTGCCGTATCAATAGGGATGAGGTTAAGTTACTTTGTCGGGAATTGTATTATACTTAGTATAGGAATCTTGAGTGTATACCCTCACATCACATGTATTTGTTATGATCTACATAACTATATTCAATATATAAACGTCAGGACTGCTAATTCAAGAGCATCCTGAACATTCGCGTTCAGGCATCTTCCTGCCATACAATCCTTTTTCATGCATTCACATACTTGTGTAATTCGAGAAGCGTGAATCCAAATTGACAAGCATGGTGCATCATGTCTTTTTACTAGCAGCAAGTAGCTGAATTACAAAATTTCACTGATGGTGTAACTTATTGAGAAGGGCAAGAAGAAAATACTGATCATCTGCCTGCATTTTGTCATTTGCTTACCTGTTTTCGTATTCCCTAAACTAAAAGTAGTTCTAAAGCTGATATCTCTAACCAACCTAAGCAGGTACTTGATGATACTGCATTCCATTAATTTGATTTGCTTTTTAAAGGGGCACTGTCAATGTGTGCTCAAGAGCCGTCATTTTGTTTGACTGCTGAGCAATAACGTTGGTTGTTGAGGGATCTTGAGACAAAACAATTTCATATCCATCGAAGTACGAGTCCATCCCTTCTGCCATAATCTGCCATACCAAGCCACCACCTAGAGTTCCTCCGTTCTTAGCAAAGTTGTAGATGCTTGTGTAGACTGAATTCAAGAATGAATCCCTGACAGTTGTACTGTAACCTGGATCTTTCTTTGATTTTCCAAATTCAGCGAAGACTAATGGCTTCCTCAGTATTGTTCTTGAGTCTGTCCAATGACTTGTCATCCACCTTTGCACAAATGTCATTTGTGCATCATCGCTTTGACCTGATACCCTGCAGGTCAATTGCATCAAGATGTTAAAATGTCTGCAGAAACGTCATGTATATGCTTCTTTTGACAAGTAAGCTTACCAAACATCAGCGTATGCATGGATTGTTGCAAAATCTATCTCCTTAATCATATGGTTACTGATAAAATCTGTTCCAACTTGGTAACCAGGGTTGTATTGCTTTCTGTCAGGAATAGAGTCTCCGTAGAAACCTTCCATTCCAACTGTTAACAAGTGGTTGTTGTCAATAGACTTGACGTAGGGTGCCATCTCCTGGATCCAACCCTGATATATATGCACGTTCAACAGAGAGAGTTAGAGAAAGAGAAGTTCTCGAGTGATTCTTAGACAGTAATTAGGCATTAGACTTTTTTTTTTTTTTTTCAGGACCACTGTTTCTTACGTTAACAGTTTTTCCGGAGTAATCTGCTTGGCAGCGGGGTTCGTTCATTAGTTCCCAGGCCATGATTGTTGGTTCGTCCTTGTAAGCAACTCTGGTGAAGGTGTTGATCCTTGTTAGCACTTTCTGCAATACAAATTTAAACATTATTAGCAGAAGAACATTTTTAGTGTAAAAAAATCACATTAGTACAAAATATATAACCAGTGTGCCTGTACCTTAACATGGTTCTTGTAATAAGCTTTGACAACCGCATTAGTGTAAAAGTCATCTTCATTTTCGACTGGGACACCGGCAGCTCTTGCCCAGTTAACATACTGTGCTCTCCCTCCGTAGTCATGGTAATTATTGCTCAAAGCCAAGATTAAACGGATTCCATATTTCTTTGCCTCTGATATCACAAAATCGAGTCCCTGATGAGAATACAATCGTAAGAAGTTAATTAGATGGAACCGAAAGCAAGCACAGGTCAAGAGAGAACAGAATAGAAAAAGAGTTCGTACTCGAAAGCATCCCTGAGGATTAAGCAAACAACGAGAATAAGAAAAGGTTAATTAGTATAAGGTTTATTATTAATTTGGAACCTGAAAGACTGGCTCGCTGTAGACGCCAGGTGAGAGTTGAAGGGCTTGATTGCCTCCATCACTAAACGCCCATGTCCTACAGACGGTGAGGCCAGCAGCTGCGGCCTGGCGAAACACATCGGTAACTTTGTGCCTTTCACTTGGCTGTGATGCAACGTTCATCATCCAATATGAGTTGAACCCATTGAAGAGGAATGGGGACCCATTCACTACAAATTGTGTGTTTCTAGTCCTAACGAATCCTGAAGGGGGAATATTATTAGTCCCTGCAGCTTCATCCCAACAACTAGCCAGGGCTAAAAGCAAGACAACAGCCAACCCACGATGAATGCCAACATTCTTAAAGGTCGCCATTACCATATATTAATTAATGTGCTTGAAAAGGTGAGGGTTTGGTTGATATTTGAAAGTTTGGATGTGGGTGGGAATCATGACCGAGTTTAGTGACCTATTTATAGAAGCAATGTAGGGGGAGAGGTCTTTGTAAATGTAACTGGAAATGTCGGACGTGTATGGAAAAACTAATTATTTAGTGCAAGTGAACGGTGAAAATGAGAGTCGAAAAAAAAAAAAAAAAGGGAAAGAAAGAAGATGGGCATTAGTTGAAACTGTTGGTAAGTCCCAGGAAAAATATTACAGTGACTGTACAAAGAAAGAAAGGAAAGGTCTTTTTGGTTAAGGTTAGTTAGAGGGAACATGGAACTGGTAACGAATTTATGGTGCGTAACAGAAAGTAGCCCTAAAGATCAGTTGGGCCTTTCTGGGGGGAATGGTTAATTAATTATTCCTAAAACAGTGATGATAACCTGCAATTGTGGGCGGTTTGACGTCATCGACAGGGGGTCTTTATATTGAACCAATTGGTAGAGCCAAAAAGATAACCTCATTAATTTAGCCCAATGCTCACCATTCTGATCTTGCATGTGCAAAGGTTCTACATTTTGCCATTTTGTTTTTACATTCAAATTTCCTAATTTGATGCATATTTATTTATGGCTTTTTTTCCCCCCACTAGAAAGTATTGGGCTTGGCTGGCTAAAACTGTTAAAGCCGAAGGAACATACCAATAGAAGGAGGCAATATATTTTTATTTTTGTTTAAATCGTGTCTAAAGAGGCAATATGTATTCAAGCACAACTATCAAATTCTAGCTTTGAAATAAAATGTATTGTTAAAATAGTTGGCTTAGAAAGTGTAAATATAGAGAAAGAGATAGATAAAACTTAATGACGCAAAGAAGAAGAGGTGCGTATCCAATAGTGGAGTAAGTATATTAATTAAGGGTGTGGCGCATGGTCTGTGCAACTGAAAAAGTGAGAGAATATATGCATTTGCAGGTGAAGAAAAGAAAGGTAAGTTTGGCCGTCTCCAGAGGCCAATGGTAGGCAGCCCCGCTGCTGCTGCTGTTGTGTGGCGCAACATGTAGTACTATGTCACACTTCGATCCCCTCCCCCCCCAAAAAAAGGGCCATGCACTTTTGTAATTATGATGTCACAATACATATATTTGCCCACATCAACAACAACAACAACAACTCTCGAAGTAATAATAACTGACAAATCTGTGCAACTGAGTTCTCCTACCTACGTAGGTTAGGTTTTCAAAGTGGGCTGGGAATGGATAAGCTGGGGAACATCAGAACATGGGATGTTATTAAGATTCCATTTGTAAACTTGTGATCACTTTGATCACCAATACAATACTATATGAACCTGAAATTCTGGTGGTGGAGAAGAGATTCCTAGTTATTTCTGACCAAAAATAAAAAAGGGAAGCCTACCTATTTAATTTCTGGAGCGTGACATTAGCAAAACAGTTGTGCTGCAGTTGATGCATGTAGATGCAGGTGTCCATATCATATATGCATGTGGGGGGTAGTTCACGTGAGCTTTGAGGCGCATGATATGAAGAAAATACTAGTGGGGTGCAGGTTTGCCGGCTCCAATTGCCAATGCTATTAGTACTACTAGTCTCCTCCTCTGCTTCTGCAATTGCCAATTGGTGGTGGTGGTGCCGCAACTTTTGGTGTAAGAAATGCCCCATAACTACTTTCCAGGTTATAACAACTGATGATAGTAATCAACAACAGCTTTTTGGGAAGAAATATGGATAAGGTTCGTTTTGGATTGAATTGATTCAGCAGAATTTCTGGAGATTCCTTTCTTTTAATTTACTCCCAAAAACTTAAGTAGATTAGCTACTACGTACCTTGTCTGTGCGCGAGAGGAACAAAAAGAAGAGTTTCTCAAAATGATTCAAAGGAATCGCGCTACTGTTACTGCTTTTACTGATGGATATTACATCATACTATCTGCCAACCTCACCATCACTTGTCTAGTTGTCTCACTCTCACCACATATTTGGTCACTTTCACATCACATGTTTTATACTCACTGTTGTGTTGATTTCTTATCTCGAAATTTTTTTAAAAAAAATAGCAAAAAAAAAAAACTAGTATACCAATAAAACTAATATAAAAATGGATTAAGGGGTTTAAGTTTAAATAATACAATTTGTACTCAAGACTGATTAGTAGCTCAATTGAGTTGGTTTTCTAAGAAGGAAGAAGTAAAGTTGGTGGCCCTAACCAATCTGATACCACCACCACAGAACGGAACAGGGAAGAGTATAAAGCTGGTGGAGTGAGTTTGAGCTTTCATCAAGGTCTATTCTTCCAACTAAAATCCCTTCCCTTCCCTTCCCTTCCCTTCAAATTAACTTTTTCTGATGCTATCTATTCTAGACTGTAAATACGACACTGATGTTTGACCGACCAAAAACTAGTTTATTATATAAGGATGATACTTGATTTTTTCTCAAAAGAAAGGATGATACTTGATAATATTGTTTATCTATCATGTAATGAATGCTACTAAAATATTACTAGTAGTAGTTTTAAAGAACGTATAATTAACAATGCGTGCCTCTAGGACATTTGTAAACCATCGATTATTATTTTCTTAATTGAAATGGAGACGGAATAGCTCAGAATCACCACGAGTAGCTCGTGAGGATTGCGGTTGCGGGCATAAAAATAATAATAATAATAAAAAAAATATATATATATATAGGGCAACAACCGGCAACAACCGGCAACCACCGCTCTCTTATACGACACATACACCTACACCTACTGCTCCGGTGACCGGAAACCCACAAATTTTCATTAACCCAATCGTTTACAGTTACAGGGGCTGCAAGTTCCACACCTCCCCCCCAATGTTTCCCAATGAACCCTTGCTCTCTGATCATAAGAAGCTATCCTTCAATGTACCCATTCCACAACACAACACTCAAAATTGCAACCTTCATTTTCTTAAAGAGAGCTTCTTTTTCTTTCTTTCTTTCTGATTTTTGGCATTTATATATATATTGATGTTGTTGTTGTTGTAGGTTGACTATTCTGGTGGAGAGAGAACAGCGTCGCTTACTCCTCCTGACCCATCCATTCACGACGACACTTTTTCCTGGCGTTCTGTGATTCTACCGTAAGTTTAGTTTGTTCTTCCCCCATTGAAAGTTAAATTACACAAAGCTTAGAGGTGGTCAATTGGATGCATTATATTATATGTTTCACATTCATTCATTGCGGGTATTGATTGAAAAAAAAAAAAAGAACAATGTTCTGTTGTTGTTGTTGTTGTATGAAATATTTTTAGGTTCCTATATCCGGCTTTGGGTGGATTACTGTTCGGGTACGACATTGGTGCCACTTCTGGTGCTACCTTATCATTGCAGGTCTTTCCTTTTCTTTCTTTTTTTTTTTTTTTTTTGTTCCAAAGTCTGGTGTCTGTCTTTTCATTTCATTTCAACAACCTATCTATCCATTCATTTGATTGCCCACAATTCTGCATTTTTCTTCTATCAATTACCCAGTCCGCAGAGCTTAGTGGCACAACTTGGCATAGCCTTTCATCTGTTCAACTTGGTCTGGTGGTATGCCATTATTCTACTCTCTTTATGACCAGTACTTGACTGCTTCTGCTAAATGTGTTTTAGTCTCTCGTTACACCACATTCCCTTGAATGTAGGTTAGTGGTTCGCTCTATGGAGCTCTTCTCGGTTCCATCCTTGTCTATCCGATCACCGATTTTTTGGGTACGTCCTTTCCTATCATGCTCCTCCTAAAGCTTTAGGAACTTACTGGTTACATGTGTAATAAACTCTTCACCTAATTGTTTGTGTTCGGGGCATAAAGGAAGGCGACGTGAACTTATTGCGGCAGCTCTTTTGTACGCCTCCGGTGGCCTGGTTACGGCCCTGGCTCCAAGCATCGGTGTTCTCCTTGCAGGGAGGCTCCTCTACGGGCTTGGCATTGGGTTTGTAAGCTTTCTAAACTTCCGATGCTGCAGTTTCAGTCATAGTGTGATAACTATTACCAGCCTTCTCTGAGCATCGTTTAAATGTTCTTTGACAGGCCATGCACGGTGCTCCTCTGTACATTGCTGAAACTTGCCCATCAAAGATTCGTGGAACTCTAATATCGCTGAAGGAACTCTTTGTAGTTTTGGGAATATTGGTATAATAAAGAAACTTCATTTTTTGTCTTCCTGTTCACTTTGGTTTGCCATAGATATTCAAGATTGATTGAACTCTTGTTGCAGTTGGGATATTTTGTGGGAAGCATCAAAATTAATTCTGTTGCAGGGTGGCGTTCCATGTTTGGACTTAGTGCCTCAATTGCTTTAGTAATGGGGATTGGTATGTGGAGTCTTCCACCCTCTCCGTGCTGGTTGCTTCTCAGAGCAATCCAAGGTAAAGCATCATTCGAGGACTATAAGGAAAAGTCCATTTTAGCTCTGGGCAAACTCAGAGGCCGACCTCCTCATGGCAAAGTGTTTGAGAGGCAAATAGAAGAAACCCTTATCTCCCTGAAGTCTGCCTATGGAGGTGAAGGATCTGAGGTCAAGTTCTTGGAGGTGTTTCAAGGACGTAGTTTGAAAGCCTTCATAATTGGTGGGGGTTTGGTGCTCTTCCAGCAGGTGCTTGTTCCTGTCCTCTAGTCATGAGATGTTTTATTGTGATAGCATTTCTGATATTGGTATGAGACAAAGAGAAGAAATTAGAGCACTTTTAGAACAAAAGGAAAGTTGTAGAGAGTATGAGGTCGTCAAGCTGACTTATGTTCTTCTGATAGATAACAGGACAACCCAGTGTTCTATATTACGCAGGTCGGATTCTCCAGGTACATGATAAGTCGACTAATCAATTTTGCTCGAGAAATATATAGGTTATCCATTAATGTCATTCTACCTACTCGTTTATTTTTGGTCACCTCTGACCCCAGAGTGCTGGATTTTCTGCGGCTGCTGATGCTACTCGGCTTTCAGTTGTAATCGGTTTGTTAAAGGTGTGTCATAAAGTCTCAAAAAGATATCTAGATATTGAATAAGGAGTTGTCTCTAATCTCATCTCCGTGCATTATACTGCTTTCCGGTGCCAGTTACGATATGCTTTTTAACTGCAGTTGCTAATGACATGGATAGCTGTCGTAAAAGTTGACGACCTTGGAAGAAGACCCCTTTTGATTGGAGGAGTCAGCGGGATTGTATGCATCTTTATAGCGCATTTCATTTATTGTTCTTTTTTTCCTTTTGAATTTTATGAAAGCATGCTTTCTGCTTGCATTTCTACAGGCTGTCTCTCTTTTTTTGCTTTCTGCTTATTACAAATTTCTTGGAGGGTTCCCCATTGTTGCTGTTTTGGCTCTACTTCTATATGTTGGCTGTTATCAGGCAAGCACTTTCTATGTTCTGTTGTCTATTGATTTTGTATAATTCTGTTGGCAATTGAATTTGCTGTCTTCATTTTGTGTTGTTGTATGGAACTTCCACATGTTTTGCAAGCTGTACTGACTGCCAATAAGTTTACACATGTCTAGAGGAGATAGAGTGCATAGGCATCGAGTTATCTTGCAACAAGTTTTCATGGCCTTCAAGAGTAAAATGAAAATTTATTCCGGAAAATACTATTATGTTTTTGTTTCAGATATCATTTGGGCCAATCAGTTGGCTAATGGTGTCAGAGATTTTTCCACTTCGCACAAGAGGCAAGGGAATAAGTCTTGCAGTCCTTACCAACTTTGGGTTCAATGCAATTGTTACTTTTGCATTCCCACCATTGAAGGTAATAGTTTTGAACTTTTGATTCCTATTAATCTTTTCTTTTAATGGCTGTTTTTTTTTTCCTCTAACTTTAACATGATAGGCCTTTTTAATTCACTGATATGGGAATGTTTGCTCCAAACATTGTTGATTCTGCAGGAATTACTAGGAGCTGACACCCTTTTCTTCCTCTTTGGTGTTATAGCTCTATTGTCACTCTTGTTCACTGTGGTTTTTGTCCCAGAAACCAAAGGTTTGAGCTTGGAAGATATTGAATCCAAAATCTTGAAATGAAAAGCTTTAAGAACAACACCATTACGCTTTCAGTACAAAAAGAAAAACCTGAAGGGTGGCATGGAATATGCCATTCCCAAATTAAAATGTGTGCATTTGTAGAAAACAAAAAGGGAAGGGAAGATAACTGTGAATATGGTGTATATCCTTTATCATTCGTGCGTCATGCCTATAGTCAGGAAATTGTTTATCCTGTTGTTGTATATGTAGAATTGCTACGAATTCAGGAACCTTGGGTTTGCTGTAACTCTTATTCACGGCAATATAGATGACTGTTGTCCCTTTTCCAACATCGGACTTTTCTTTTCTTTGTTTCTTCTTTTCCCACTGTTCTCTATGGCTCAGTTTAACTTTTTTTTTGGGGTCTGACTATGGGCCTGTGGCATCCTTGGGCCACTCTCGCTTATAGTTCAAGTGGTACTCTAGACAGAGGTCTTATGTTTGAGTCACACTCTCTCTTCATAAACCAAAAGATAAATGTGGGATTATGTTTTACTGGCCGATTAACTCATACTTACTTACAGTTGAACATCTAACAAAACTTTCTAAAATTACTAAATTAAAAAAAAAAAAAAGCGAAAGCCTTTCATGTTATAAAGCATACATTAGTTACATGCATGATCAGAGCACAAGTTTTCTTGAACATCAAATGTATGATGAATCATTTTATGATCCAAGTGAAATTAATCCTGGTGGTAAAAGAGGAATCCAAATGAAACAATCATGTCAACGTCAGATTGAAGATGACAAAACTTTTGACATGCTACAATAATGGGGGATGCTGGTGAGGTTTCAAGAAAGGTGTGCTGCCTTTTCATTTCATTATCCTCCCCAGATTCAATGCTAAATAATAATACTAATAATAGCCTTCTTCGGGTAGTCAAGGTGTGCAGGTAATCCTTAAAGGAAAGGGAACTGTGGGGAACCCTTTGACTTTTAGTAAGCATGCGATTTCTGCTGAAGATATCAAACCAAAATTTCCATATTATATAATTTAGACATGAGATGAGACTCGGTCATTTTACAAAAACATCTTAAAATATACAACTGACGGCGTTAGAAATTGCATGCAAGAAACTAGTTTCTCTGAGACCATCAGAAACTAGTTAATTTATCGCAGCTTTAGTTAGTTAGGAGTAGGTAGGTTATCCTTGTCTTAGTTAAGGGACAGTATGAAGATAAATGCATAACAATTAATCTTTAGGGTTAATTTGTCCCGATCCTATACCTCGGAGTTTTTGTGTCCTTTTTTTGGACCTGAGTTTAAATTTTGTCCCTTTTGTGTACCTCGGGCAGTCCGAACGATGATATGGCCATCTGCTTGGGTCCACTTGACACGTGGCATAATGTCATTGGTGCCATGTGGGAATTTTTTTGGTGGGACCCACTAACTAGAATATTTGAGAAATAAGGTGGGACCCATAATAACATCCATGTATTGCCAATAGAATTGCAACACGTGTCAAGTGGACCCCCGATAAATAGCCATGTCATCGCTTGGGCTGCCCGAGGTACATGAAAGGGACAAAGATTAAAACTCGGGGTACATAAAAGGAACAGAGAAACTCTGGGGTAGACGATCGGGACAAAAGAAAAATTCGAGGTATACAAGAGGTGTTTAACCCGTAATCTTTACGTGCTATCCAAGAAGATAACACAAACCTCAAAAAAGGTGGCATGCAAAAGATTGTAGAAGAAGAGAAGACATTCCTATTTTCGAAATATTTCAACCAGTTAACGACCTGTGCTAAGGATGGAATCACAGTCAGAGAAGGAAAATGAGGAAATATCTTTTGATGTACTCATCATGACTTGCAAACTGTGATCTCTTGATGGTCCATTGCTGGTCGAAATTAAATCAACTCCTTCACCATGCAGTGGAATCTGGGGCAAGCTCGCATTTCCATCCAGATATTGTACAATCTGTCTCATGCTAGGCCTTGCTTCCGGAATGCGTTGAGTGCAAAGCAGGCCTAGCATCAAAACCAATTCCATTTCTTGCTCCACATAACCACCTCCCAATCTGTGATCAGCTGTCTCAAGAATGACTCCTCTTTTCCAGCACCCGGAAACCCAGTCAACCAGAACCAGCTGCTCGTTTGACTTCTCTAACTCCACTGGCTTCCTTCCACAAGCCACTTCAAGCATGAAGGTCCCAAAGGCAAAGACATCACTGCTGGTAGTAGCCCTTCCTGTCCTGCTCACCTCTGGTGCAAGATAACCCACGGTTCCAACCACATTGGTCGTTTGAGGAGTTGATCCATGATCATGAAACTTAGCAAGCCCAAAATCACCCAGCTTTCCTTTGAGGTCGGCATCTAGCAGAACGTTGCTGGCCTTGATGTCTCTATGCAGGACCACTTGTGACCCCTCCTCATGTAGGTAAAGAAGAGCAGACGCTACTCCTCTGATGATTTGATACCTCTGGGACCAATTCAGATTTGGTTTCCCATTGCTGAATAGGAACTTGTCAAGGCTTCCATTAGGCATATAATCATAGACTAAGAGAAGCTCTCCCTTACGCCGGCAATACCCTAGAAGCTGCACCAAGTTCCTATGCCTTAGCCTTCCCATGCTCGCAATTTCAGCTACAAATTCCTTCATTCCTTGTTTAGAATCATGTGAGACTTTCTTGACCGCAACCTGCTGGTTAGAGGACCGTATTACTCCCTTGTAAACTCGTCCAAAGCCTCCAGATCCCAAAAGTTCTTTGTCTTTGAAGCCTTTAGTTGCTTTGTAAAGATCCTTGTAGGTGAACCTTTGAGGACCATATTGTTGCTCCCAATCCTCACGTACTTCTTCATATCTCTTCCTAATTACAAAGACAGTCGCAGAGATTGCAACCAGCAAAGCACCTACTGATAGTAGCGGTATCATTATTCTCAACTCTAGTTTGGTTTTTGATGTTCTAGGAGCGGGGAGTGAAGGAAGCTGTGAAGTGTGGAGGCTTTGTGCTATCCCACTTCTGTTGAAACTCCAGCCAAGAATATAGTGATTGCTAGCTACTGAACCAGTTGATGAAGAGAAGCCCACATACATAGAATCCAACAGAACTGAAGAAAGATCTACACTTGTGGTCAAGAGAGGCTGTACCGGTTTCAGGATGCCTGTGGGTGCCAGGGTCACATTGAGCTGCTTCTTGGGATGATCATAGTCTATCCACACCTGCATTGGCTTCCCGCTTATGAGCTCTAAGCTCTCATTTCTTCCTTCATGTTCTGAGAAGTATGCAGCTGGAGCTGACTGAATGGATGTCAAATTGTTGATGTCTACTCCAACATGGTCGTCATTGATGTCGTTGAACTCCGGATTTCGCACCACGTCAAGCTCCATGGCGAACAAATGGTTCGAGGATAAACCAATGGTAGTTGAATTGAAGAGTCCAAGATACTGAGTTGCTATGACTCCGGTGAACTCCAAGGATGGTGAGATGGCAAAGGCAATGCCATGGCCTCCCCGCATAGGCGTCTCAGGAACCATGGCAAATACAAAGGTGGTGGAAAAAGAGAAGGGCGGCGGGGAAGAATTGTTGTTTGATGAAGAAGTATTGAAATGGAGAGGGGATGGGAAGAAAGCATGGCCTATTTGCTGCTTTGAAGTGTTTGTCAGCTGTAACAGACCATTAGGGTGGATATTTGCAATTCCGTTGATTCTAAGATTGGCTCCACGGAAGCCATTGTAGCTGAACTGGTTTGTCTCTTCTTGAGCCAGGGCAAAGAGAGTGGGGGATACAGAAAGAGCTAGCAGAATAAGGAGTGAGCTAAGCCGTGATGCTGCCATTGAGAAAATTAAGGAAGGAGAGAAAGTTGTTGGTTGGTTGGTTGCTTGCTAAAAGCTCTCAGGGCAGCAGCTCTCCTCCTTTGCATTCAAACTCTTGCGCCGCACGTTTTCAAGGTATATTGGAACGTTCATTTGGGAAGTGGGAAAAAGTTACATGAGCAGAGCAGCCAGGTAGGTACTTGATGACGTTAATTAATTAGAAACAGATTGCAGTCCTTTAATCTCCATATAAAGGCTAAGAAAGCAAAGAAAATTCTAGATGAGTAACCACAATAAATATTGGAGAGGAAGAACACTTCAACAACATTGATTGACTTTCATCATAACCACTCTGTTGTTTTGTTTGACAACCCAACCCAATAATTTTAACCAGTTCAGTCAGCAATGTCAGCAGCAGCATCTTGTTGGCAACTATTCTCCAGTATGCTATGGAGTACTAATACTAACTGACCAACTAAAAAAACATTGCAATAGTACGTATACCATTATTATTTTTTTTGAAGGAAGAAAAAAGAAAGATATTTGTATATGAGATGTTGGTTGGGAATTAATTAGAGCATCATACTTCATTAATTTGTCCACCTGACTGCCCAGGAGACAAAGACAGCAAAATTAACTAATTTTTAAAATAACTAAAACAAGAAAAGTCTAGTCTTAATTAGAAATACATGATGGAAAGAAAATTGCATTTCAAAGTGCTGCTAATTGAAAACGATAGTTTTGTTTCTGACCTTCCATATAGTATTGGTCAAGTTTCCAAAAGGGCAGGCTACTAAGTCCGAAAATTGAACAAACACCCTTTTTTCTGCCTGGATTCAAAAATTTCAAACAACTAGAGTTTTGACTTCAACAAAACAATGTCTCAAGTACTGATGACCACATCATGTTGACTATTATAATTGCTCTAACTGGTTTCTTCGTCGTAGCAGAAAGAGTTTTTTTTTTTTTTAAAAGGATTGCTCAGTCAGCAATTAATCAAGTACCGACATCATTCCAGATCAAAATCCAGAGTGTTCTGTTACAAAAAAAAAAAAACTGCAATTGTAAGGCAGTTCATCCAGGATTCTATTAACAATGTGAAAGTAAGTGTCAACGCTAGACACTTGTTAGTTCAAAAGCCGATTGATTCCTGAGGACTAATCAATCACAATCAGTGTCAGGTAGGGAATAGGAAGAAAATGTTATCAGTATAAGTTCTATTGTTTCCCTCTTTTGGGAGAATGCTTTTACAAGATTTACTACATGACACAATGCAAGCTCCAAACAGCTAATTCTAAGCAAAATTACAACCATCATCAATTTGTAAACTATTTATTAATTCATTGAACTAAAGTTACACTTAGAAACTCTGTAACCGGAAATTACTCCTCCATTTAGCTTCCGAGTTCTCCTTTCAGTTTGTTTGAAGTATTCTTCCATGATTTTCTTCCTCAATAACTGCAACAGCAAAATAAATTCCACAAAAAGTTGATACCTCAGAAATACACCAGACACCTTATAAATGAATGAAGTAGAACTTGCAGCTCAGTATAACATTTAATATGTATTAGAAATGCTCATTTAGCCATTTCAATGATCTCAAATAAACAACACTAACTAGCAATGTATGATAGATACAATCATTTCTCCTTTCATTCAAGTTTCCTACATTCTAATTCCAAGAGGGATTATTTACAGGGGCAGATTGCTGGATTTGGGGCGATATCCCTTCAAAGATGAACTAATAGACCTGAAAGGGAATGGAGTGATTTACCTTCATGAGCATTGATAGAGATTGGAATATGAGAGTATGAGCTATGAGCCGAATGAAAAACCACTTTCTGGGGAGGCTCTTCCTTGCTAAGAAGAGAATTTACGGCCTGTTTCATCTTATCCACCACACTTCTTTCGCCAAGAGATTGCTTTGGACTTATTGCTTCGGATATGACTTCCGAAAGTGCCTTCTCGTCTTCTCCCGGTTCAAACTTGTGCAATATGTACTCCTTCACCGAAACTCCTTTGTCCCAGATTTGCTCCCTGGTGCTTGGTTGGTCACTGTTGGTTCCTGCAGATTCGCCCTGGCTTAATGCTACGGGCGGCAGAGTGGCTTGCTTTGCTTCTAGCGAACCTGGCACCGGTTGGCTCCTTCCTGTTGAAGGTGTTGATGCTGAAGATATTGCTTCCACAGTTGACACAGTGAGGTCTTGAATCTTGGAAGCTAGGGAATGCGTTGCATCAGAGATTGTGGCAATTGCTGGCATCAGCGTCTCGTTCACTGTCTGGCTAACTATCCCGGAAGGAACCTCCTCTCCTTGAGCCTCTTCAGGAGTTATCACCTTTACCTCCTTTACCTCCTTTCCTCCTCGAGTTGCTGCAGCTGCACTTACCTCCTTTCCTCGATCCTCTGCAGCATTTAGCTTCTTTACCTCCTTTCCTCGGGCCTCAGCTGCTGCAGTCTCAGCTACTGGCCTCTTATCAGCGACAGAATCTTTTCCAGCTGAAAGGCCGAGACTGCTAGGCAAAACATGCTTCTCTGCATGACTTACACTGCTTGGCAAAACATGCTTTTCAGATATCACAGGAGTTGATCTTGGATTCTGCTTATATCCCTGAGGTGCCAACTCTGATTCGTACACTGAAAATGATTAAAAAAGAAAGAGACTAGTTACTGACAAGGTGCATAACTAGGCAATTTGCATGGCAGCACAATCTTTCTAAAAGTTACTACTGTTGATTGATTCAAAATGAATGGTCCAGAAAGGAAAATTGATGTTTACTTGGTGCTCCCAGGTATTCAGGATCTTCATCGTCTTCCTCATCATCCAAGCTAACACCCCAAGATGGGGTGGTGTTATTTTCTTCACCATGCTTCTTCTTGCTAAGAGTGCTTCTCCATTTCCTGGCTTTCTCCTTCACTTTGGCAAGCACAGACTTCTTTTGTTGGCCCGGAGTATGATCCTCCTCCGCCTCACCCTCCTTCCCAAATGTTGGAGGAGAGTATGATGGTGATCCCTTTGATGCATCGTCTCCTGCTCACACCAACCTCATCATCATACTCAACACACAGACCCACAGAAACAAGAGGGCATTAAACCATCAAACTTCCTCTCAATGGAGCTTAATTTGATCACAAATTATTGGTAAAAATTCTGATCACAAACTTTGATATATTATCAATACATTAATACCGTCAAGGCCAGTTTTTGCATGAAAATTAATGTGGTCGGGCAAGAATCTGTGTTTGTGTGAACATTTCTAAAATTACTTTTAAAGACATTAATTGAGCCACAAAACACTAAATGAAATTGTGCGTACAACTACACATCGCATATGAAGGCTCTAGCAAATGATACTAGTCAAATTGGAGTGATGACACTTAATTAATGACATTGAAGGGATTACCTCGTAAAAGTTGTCCAAACGTGGGAGTAGTTGGAGATTTAGAGGTACCAAGTCTCTGCATGGTTTCTAATCGGAAGGAAAGTTGCTCCGGTTTGCGGTTGAGGATCGATGTGGCGTTAAGTATATCTATCTATCTATGTATCCTAGTACAGAGGGACAAATTAATCCTGTCCTGAGACATCAGCTAGCCAGTTTCCAAGGTTCTTGGACAGGGACACACAAGAAGAGCCATATATTTCGCATTCAGGGAATGAGCATGTGGGGTTCCATGCTCACACGTGGCAAAATGATACTATAGTTTAAATCTTTGGTTGCCATCTGCTGGGTCACAAGGGTCACTTCCTGATATAGCCATTGACCAAGCTTGTGAACCCGTTTCCCTTATTCCTGCTCCTTTGTCTTGGAAGAGGTATGGTGACCAACAAACAACCTTGTCATGTAAGAAGCAACGTTGGAGTCATTGAATTTGGTTTTCATCAAAACAAAACAAAACAAAAATGTGTAGACTTATATATGGAAACAGATAAACCAACAAATTCAGTATAGTTAAATTAGTACCTCTTTTATATATATATATATATATATGAGAATATCCTAAATGGATGCGCCCTTTTACCATGAGAAATACTTGACCTGTTGACCATATATATACATATATATGCCAATAACTGATGGTGCCCATTTACTTCCACTCCTCTCCAATAAAGCCCTGTAAGGTGTCCTCATCATATCACATTTGAGGATGCGAATCTTACATTGGTTGGAAATGGAGTTAATACTTCAAACCAAAATGTATAGCAAAAGCTGAAGAATTTCTGCATCTTTCCTGACAAACTATATACATATAGAGTTTTAATTATTGAAACGAACAAGTGTGATAAGCTACATTGAAAAATTGAAACAAACTATGATCAGCAGGATCCCACAGCACAGCACATACAGGTGGGGAAGATATTCATACAGAGTGAAATGATTCAACAAATTTGTACAGTCCCCACCATCGAAACATCCGAAATGAACCCTCAAATACAGTGCCCATCACATCCACTGATTGAGATGCAAAATCGCATATCTTCTTGAAAGTCTTCTTCTTCAAATTGTAACTCACGATTGCACAGGGTACATGCAACAATATGTGTGACTCATCATCCTTTGCCTCCCGCTCAACAGAAAGAATATCAAATACATAATGGTTCAGGTCTGATGGGTCAGAATAACTTCTAGCCATCCTTGGAAATGCAGATACTATTGCGTCCAGATCAACCCGATACTTCACAAACCAGCAGGAGCAGTCCTTTTCCATCTCGTACACATCAAAATGCGTTGTAGGAGACCTATATATCTCAACGAGATGCAAGTGGCCCCGAGACTCCCCGAAATACACATACCTCCTCTCTTCCCAGTCTTCAGGAACCGGAGGCATTGGCATCTCTCCAAGCTGCTCTTCCTCAATATTGAAGTACAAGCAACTTCCCCAAGTACCGATCCAGTGAATAGCACCATTGCAGAATACCCCTTTGTTGAACAATGCATTAGAACGCACAACAAATGGAGCACCAGAGCGGCTCCAGGATCTTGTCTTGGAAGAGTATATCTCAATCTGATACGCTAATTCAGCGGTGTCATCAATGTCAATATCCGGCATAGAATCCGGACTTCGAATGCAGACAACTTTATAATGGGGAGATTTGCGAGGGTCAAAAGCAAGGTTAAGACCATGAATATATCTTGGGCGTTCCCTGTTGGATCCGGGGAGTGGTACAAGCTGGTTGGTGATAGGATTGTGACCAGGATGAGGGAGTGTTATGAATAGCTTGGTGGTAGGATTATAAACATAGAAATCATAGATTTCAGGTCTGGACCGAGGGGTGGAGGTACAGCAGAGAAATAATCCGTGACAAGATTGTAAGATGGTGATTCCTAAAGGGTCATCAACAAAAGTGAGGGATTCAAACGGGGCAGAATCTGGATTATCCTCGAGAGAAATAAAATCATAGTGATCAGGGTTGGGAGATGTGGCAGGCAAGAAAATGCCTGATACAGAGTGATGGTCAGGGTAAAGTTTGCGGCAGAATTCAGGACTGGAAATGAGGGAAAGCCAGCGGTTTGATACGGACTTGAATCTGAGAAGAGATTTTACAGGCAAGCGAGCAAGAATCTGGATCAATAAATCATCGTCACTGGTAATGACATCGTTTAACTGCTTGACCACCTGTAACTGGCTTGACTTGCTCTTGGCAGACTCTATTTTTTCAGAAACCTTAACCTCAACCTATATTTGGTGCAAAGACACACAGCTTCTAGGATACTGCTGCTGCTGCTGGTTGGTTCATCATAAATGGATGGACTGTCAAAGATTTCCGAACAAGCTATTCATGAATGTAATCAAATTCAACAGTTGACTAAGAAAAGCAAAAAAAAAAAAACATTTTCAACTTTTTAATTAAGCATTTAAGTATACCTTAGACCATGTCGCCGCGTGATATGTGCAAATTGGAATCTTGACAGCTCATAATAAGATCGTGTTTATTAGGCCTTGATTGGATTCAGGGGACCCAAAATGTAGTATTATTTATTTTTTACTTTCCATTTTCTTGGTTTTTTTAACATAACCCTTTGGGAAAACGACCATAAACCTTGGACCTCCAACTCTTTTTAGGTCGCAAAAATAAAAAAAAAAAACTTGTGTACCCCTATACTACTAGCTAATACTTAATAGCAGGGGGTGGACGCAAGGTGATGCAAACAAATTACAATGTACTTTCGACAAAAAAATTACAATGTACTAAGTGGTGATTGCATTAAAATTTTGGTTCATGATATTAACTAATAAAATTGATCTACCCAAATAATTTATTGTCTTCGTGCAAACTAAAGTTAACCATTTAAAATTTCTCAAAAAAAAAAAGAAAACCATTTTAAAAAAGATGGATGAAAACATGAAACATTCTTGTCCTTTTGATTTTTTTGAAGTTTAACAATCTAATAAAGCCCAATGGACAATCTTGCACTCCAGGCCAGCCCTAACAGTGATGTCCATGACAATTTCTGGTTTCTACTACCCAACTCAGCCTTACACTACATCTTTTGGTATTGCAGTGTAGCACAGTGCACAGCTAAACAGATGTGGTAGAGTGGTAGTGGCAGATGTGAAATCATGGCTATAGCATGTCTACTGCTACATCTGCCTCCACCTTCACCTCCACTGCCTTTCCTCCCCATTTCCAAGCCCAAGCCAAACCCAAACCCTATTCTCTCTTCTCTTAACACTCACATCTTGGCTCTGAACTTGAGCAAACCTAATTCTCTTTCCTTATCCACCACTTGCGTCTCGCCAAAGCCAGCAACATTCCGGCCTCTGAAAATTCGCCACAACAAAGCCCCATCTTGGAGACTCTATGCTGCCCCTGAGGAAGCCTTGGTTTCAGATACAACCACCCCACTTGAGACTTCACAGCAGCTGGTGTCTGCTGCTACTGGGGATTCAACTGCTTACATCGTACAAGCCCTTCTCATCACCGCCTTTGTTGCCTTATCCATTCTCACTATTGGGGTAATTTTTACTTTCACTACTAGGAGCTTTTTACAGTACTGAGCAAAGTTTTGAATTTGAAAGCTTAATTGGACTAAAGTTGCGATTTTGGGATGTGGGTTGTTACCAAATTGAGCGCATGACGTTTGCTTTGGGATGCAGGTTGTATACATAGGGGTCACAGATTTCTTACAGAAGAGGGAGAGTCAAAAATATGAGAAGGAATTGGCAGCGAAGCAGAAGGGTAAGAAGAAGCGAAAGCCAAGAGCGAGGGCTGGCCCCAAGGGTTTTGGCCAGAAGATTGATGATGGTGTTGATGATGATTTCGATATCGACATTTAGTTGGTGAGAACGCACCGCTTGTAATTGTAAGCTTTTAAGCTTTGTTTGTAACAAAAGAATCTGCAATGTCGAAGAAGCAGCCTTTCTTGATACATACTTTCGGAAACGTATACCATGGCTCGTTCTACTTGTTGGTGAGGACTATGAAACTTCCAAATTTCTCCCAGTCTGTATTCATATTTTTTAAGATTCCCGGAGTTTTGGTATATTGTAATTTGGTATCCACCCTCCTCATGTTGGCGACAACTTGAACAAAATATAACTATCTTCAAGACCAGAAGCAAGGCAAGATATGCAGGACCCGGTAATATACCAAAAAGGCTAAATCTTTTTTGGGATGCCATTGGCGCCCAATGGTGAGGAAACACAAGATCACATACAATGCAAGGGTAACCACAGCTAAAGATGTCCAAATTAGGTGGACAGTCAGAAGGACGTCATAAGGACTATGGAAGAAATTGGGGAGAAGGGTGAATAGTGGCCCAAAATTGGCAGCTATTTGAAAGAGGCGATTGGGAAAAGATTGTCTGCAGGTTTAGCAATCAGAAAACTGGAAAATGAAAGAGGGAATTAGGGTTTGTGTTTAGTGAGGCATTCCTGCTCTTCAATTCACAAAAGCACCAATCTGGAATCCAAGAGCTACTACCGAAGTAGCACGAAACACACTAAAGCAACTCATACGCACAGGATAAGAACCAAACATCAGCATGGCTACACACAGGAAAAAAAATCACACATTTGACCGTAACAACAAAAATGTACTTTTAAAGAAGAGAGAAAAAATAAATTATATCCGGATACATGGGGAAAAATTCTGGCCTCACCTAAACATTGACAGCTCTCCACATTGCAACATTTGTACAGTCACGTTTACACTACCTCAACACTAGATCATTTTTACACCATTAATAAACTCGTGTTGTCATTTTATCTTCTCTTCTCTGCAGGGAGGCATCAGGCGTGCTCCACATCTGAACCTCGGCTTGCTCAACCCTATGTATAAACCTTAAAACTACACCATTTACAGTTTCCGGAACATGGAACAACTTTATTCTCAATCAGCTCATACCTGTCTAAAAAAGAAAGGTAGAGACGTAGCTCTTGATACAAAAGGCAAGAAAGAGAGGAAGCTCACACTAGCCATAGTTAGCTGTACATAAAACTTTGTTTCCTATGCCACACTTAAGCAGCAGGGTGCAGAGACTGTGCAGCGATTCTCCTCTCTGCCAAAAAAAAAAAGTAAAACGTCATTAAAGAGCTAGTTCATATTGATGATATTAACAGTTTTCCCATGAAGCTGCATTACCAGGACCCCGGCAAAAAAAAATTTGATATTGAAACTTAAAAGGCATAAAAATTTTTCTGATGTTAATACATGCAAGCCCTCAAATATTTTCCTCAGCATTTCTCATCACTTGAAAAAAGAAATAAATGTTTTACCCATGAGAAGCCACAGCACTAAGCTCAAATGAAACCTATCGAAATAGGCTACATCCTCTAGGAATTAGTTCCAAATAACAGAATTGGATGAAAGAATATCGTCCATAAACCGAACAGCACATAGGGTAGAAGTTTATTGAAGATGATGTTATGCCAAAGATGAAAAATGCACAAGTTAATTCACTCACAATCAAACATCATTGCTTCCAGTAGCTAGAATTTGACAGAAAAAAACGTGACGGGTTTTATGGAAACAAACATATTGCGGTTTATCACAGGCCTCAAACAATTTGGGATTCATGCAATCGTGTGCCATGACAGACTTGCAAAACAAAGGGAAAAGGTTATACTTTTCATATTCCCTTCAAGAACTTGCAGTGATATCAAGCACAAGTAAGCTCAAAGAAAAACAGTTAAGGATGAAATGGATGCATACCCCCAGCAGCAACTAGTTTCTCTACACGTGCAACAATATGTTTTCCGTAGGTGTACTTCTTCAATGCATTTAAGTGAACTTTTATCCTTGTAAGAATTAACTCCCTTTGTTGGTCATCGCAAGTCTCCAGCACTTTTTGTACAACGTAATTTGCAAACTGATCTTTCATCATTGCCTGCACAGGCGAGAAAACAAGGCCCAACAAGTTTGGAATTGATCATGTTTCGCCACAACATAGCTCCAAACCAATAAAAGAAGCTGACATGAAGAGATTTTTAAACAAATAATTGTCTCAGAAAGCATTGTTCCTATGCTAGTTTGAGAATATGAAGGAAAGAGAAAAACCTGAAGAGGTTCATTTTCATCAGTTGTTCCGAGCATCTCATTCACCAGCAACTCGCGTTCAGAAAGATCACCAAAGGTTAGACACTTCTCCACAACATTGGAAGCAAACTTCTGCTGGCTCATCTGAACAATCTTTCCAGCTAACTCCATAATAATAGCGGATCTTTCATGAGGTTTTCCATGTTCCAGCACATGCTGTTAATCAGAGAAGACCTTCAGTCATAATGACCAAGTTTGCAACCAAGAAAAACAACACATCCAATCACTGGTTCTAAACTGTCATGTTAGTGAATAATAAAGCAGGCATATTACTAGACATCAGATCGAGAAAAGAAATGACAGCAGAAATCTCAACGTGAAAGTAAAAGACACCCACACTCATATCAACACACAAAGAAATTAGAGGAAACTGGAACGATAATTACGTCAGCTTGCAAGGTCCAATGGCTGACGTCAGGAGAAATCCTTAACATAGATAACATCAGAGGAGAAACAAAGAATGCACAAGATTTACATGCTAGAAATGAAAGCACAGAAACAAACAAGGGCTAAAGAATTTTCACTTGCATAACCACCATAAATTCGTCATAAGAAAACTTGTTCCAAAGGACAACCAAAGAATTTCAAAATTCAGAGTTGGGTAACTACATAACATCAGTAAACTATGATAAAAGGCCTTGCAGTATATAAGCAAACATATTACAAGTCCTCAGACAAAACAATCAACCTGAACAACATAATTGCCATATTGATCTTGTGCCAGCATACTGACAGCTCCTAAAATCTCATCCATCACTTTACTCTGAGTTTCTGGGTCCTTGCAGTGCTCAAGTATCCTCTGCAAACATAACAAATATTATATATTTCTCATCTCATTCACAAACATTTCAGTGACTTGAAACATGCGAAAAGCATTTTTATCTAACCTGTATCACACGGCATCCATATGGATGTGTAGAAAGAGTCACAACTTGGTCAAAGAATGTTGTGACAATAAACTGAATATTTTCTTCAGGAACACACTCGATACACTTCTGGATAACATGGTTCCCATTCTGGTCACGGACACAACGCATGACATGACCATCAAGCTCTTCAACCATTTGAATCTTCTGGTCGAGGTCAACAACCTCTATTGCCTGAACAGATTAAAACAATCAAGCTATATGCAGAACCTTCATTTGCAATGCAAGCATCACCAAATTCTCAAAGTCATAGTAAGCAACAATTGCATGAAAGGGTTTAAAACAATCAAGCTATGTGCAGAAACTTCATTTGCAACACAAGCATCATCCAATTCTCAAAGTTCAGTGAAAGCACCATAAGTATCTGCGCATGGCCATCCTAGTTTACTAATTTGTAAAGCAAAAAAGTCACTGTAAGAAACAAACATAAAAACAAGTTTAACAACTTTGACTAAGAAAGATGCTTCTTTCAGGCTGATTACTCCACCTAGGCACCCACCATCATTATGCAGCTTGGACCAAAGCAATTAATTATACAACAGACAAGGGTATTTACATGCTTTTCAAGGTAACGAGGTGAACCAAAACTCATAAAATGCAATCCACCAGAAACCAATGATACCTTTTGGATCACTCGACAGCCATACATTTGGAGGCTAAGTGTCAAAACATGCCCAACAAGCTTGCCAGCCAGTTCTCTCCTCTGTGCTGGAAGTCCATGCTCAAAAAACTGTCCATATGTCAGTACCAAGTTTACAAACTAAGATAATAAACAAGTTTATGAATAGTAAAGATGTTAAATACCTTCTGTATCACATAGTTACCAAACACATCAGTCATCAGTGCAAGAGCTTGTGGCATGATTTCTTCATAAACCATGTTTTTCTCATCTGTTGTAGCAGTTTCAAGTTTTTGCTGAATGAACCGGCTTCCATACTGATCAGCACTGCTCATGAAAGTATGGAAAATGAATTCGAAACACAGAACTGTTTATGAATGAACAAAATAGAGGCTGTAAAATACCTGAACTCAACAACATGGCCAGCAATCTCCGAAAGTTCAAGACATTTAGTTTTATTGCTTTTAAATTCTTCCAGGAGTGATGATCCAAAACTTTCATCCATGTTAAATCCTGCACCCAAGTGCCATGGACCCATGATGCCCCCAGTGGAGTTTCTCATTCCAGAAGGAAATCGCATATTCATCTCACCATGTCTTAAAGGACTGCCAGGTCCAACTGGAGAGTTTGGAATGACAGAACTCGCCAGTGGACTACCTGGATATGACATGCCAACACCAAAAGCAGGATTCCCAAAATATTCATGATGATTTGAACTGCCAGATTTACCGCCCAACTGAAGTCCATACTGTGATTTTTGAGGGGATAGGAGGGCCCCAATATAAGCTTTCTGAAGTTCAAGAGCATTCATGTACGAGTTCCCCAAGTAACTCCTACCAACTGAGGGATCATTAAGGGCAGCAAGCTGAGCAGCTGGATACTCTGCACTCCTCAAGTATTGGAGGTACATTGGATCAACAAAAGGTGTCTGGCGAGCACTCCCAGCGATTGGACT
>JAKUCV010005108.1:0-14079 GCA_028386065.3 Turnera subulata | reverse complement strand
AAAACTTCGCACCTCTGTCACATTAATCGGTTTCGGCCAATTTACAATGGCTTCAACCTTTTGTGGGTCTACTTCTATTCCTTTTTCGGATAACACATGGCCAAGGAATGACACTCTCTCAAGCCAAAACTCACACTTAGTAAACTTTGCATACAGTTTCTTCTCTCGTAAAATCTGTAACACAATCCGCAAATGCTCCTCATGCTCCTCCTTGGACTTAGAATACACCAACACATCATCAATAAACACAATAACGAACTTGTCAAGATATTCCTTGAACACTCGGTTCATCATGTCCATAAACGCTGCTGGAGCATTAGTGAGCCCAAATGGCATAACCAGAAATTCATAATTGCCATAGCGAGTTCTGAACGCTGTCTTTGGCACATCTTCTGCCTTGATTTTCAGTTGGTGGTACCTTGACCTTAAGTCAATCTTTGAAAAGTATTTTGCACCTTGCAGCTGGTCAAACAGATCATCAATTCGGGGCAATGGGTACTTCTTCTGCACCGTTAGCTTATTTAGCTGCCGGTAATCGATACACAATCTCATAGAACCGTCTCTCTTCTTAACAAACAGCACTGGCGCTCCCCACGGAGATACACTCGGCCTGATAAATCCCGTGTCCAACAAGTCCTGCAACTGAGTTTTCAACTCTCGTAATTTTGTAGGTGCCATCCGATATGGAGTAATAGACACAGGTTCAACCCCGGGTATGAGTTCAATGCCAAACTCAATATCTCGGTCAGTAGGCAACCCAGGCAAATCATTAGGAAACACATCAAGAAATTCATTCTCAATAGGAACTTGTTCAGCTGTAAGTTTCTGCTCACCTACACATTGAACGGATGCCAAATATAGGATGTCCGCATTCCGCACTGCCCGAACAGCTCTTGTAGCAGAAACAACTTGTGGTTGAGAAGGGACAAACTTCCCTTGAAATAAAAATTCTTCCTCCCCACTCGGTCTTCTTATTAGCACAGTCAACTCGAGCACCATACCGAGACAGCCAGTCCATGCCCAATAACACGTCAAATTCTGCCATAGGCAAAAGCAACAAATCTGCCGGCATATGATGTCCCCCATTGTAGATATCACAGCCCTGATATACATCATTCACAAAAACACGCTCGTCTAAGGGCGTGTATACAGCCAGCGGGCTACTCAACTTAGAAGGCACTTCCACAAAATACTTAGCAAAATGTGAATTAACAAAGGAGTGTGTGCACCCTGTATCAATTAAACATAGTGTAGGGCATGAAGAAACTTTTAATATACCGGTCACAACCGTATTCGAAGCTTTGACATCTTCTTGGGTCAGATAGAATACTCGAGCTTGCCCTTGGCACGGCTGAATGCTGCTGGCACCTCTAGTCAGTGAACCATGCCCCGAATTCCCCCTGCCTCGGAATGATGTTTGGCTCTCAACTCGTTGAGGCCTAAAGGGTGGAGAGGCTACGCTAGATGACGCCATAGGCTGCTGCCCTCCAATACAATATCGAGCAATATGCCCCGACTGCCCACACATAAAACATACTCTCTGACCAGCAGGACATTCCCGAGACATGTGCCCTTGCTGACCACAAAAGTAGCATATATCATAGGATCCGGTTTGAGCACTTTGGGCACCACTAAACTGATTCACTTTACGTCTCATTGCTACGCTAGCACCAGCACTGGGGGCACTATAACTAGTGTTTCCCCTAAACTGTGCTCTTGGTAAACTACCCCATAGACTCATTCTCCATCGTCCCCGTGTCTGCCCAGCACCAGCAAGGGAACTCTGTTGGCTCGATGAGCCTTCCTGCTTTGCCCGCTTAGCAGCCGCATATTCTTCCTTAGTTTCCCGAGCTCTCGTCTCCAATGCCCTCGCCTTGTCTACCGCAGCAGCATACGAATCAAAGTTATCAGCAACAAGGGAATTGTATAAAGGGGTTCTCAGCCCATGGATAAATCTCTTAATCTTTTTCTGCTCATTTGGGACAAAATACATGGCATACTTGGACAACCTTGTGAATTTAGAATCATATTCACCCACTGTCATGTCCCCTTGCTTCAAGGACTCAAACTCATATGTCTTTGCATCCCTAACACTCTCAGATAGAAACCGTTCAAGGAACATGTTACTGAATTCAGACCAAGTCCAAGCTGGAGTACCAACTGCCTTTTCCCTCTTCTTGGAATCATACCAGTTACTAGCTTCCCCCTTCAACCGAAATGCAGCCAGCCCCACAGCCTTAGAATCAGTGCATTCCATTGTTTCGCAATACTTCCATATTTCATTAAGGAATCGTTGTGGGTCTTCATCCTCAACTCCAAAGAATGTCGGTGGGTCAAGCTTCACAAATGTAACCAAGGTTGATTCCCCACTGTGAATAGGCTGCACCGGATCCTCTCTTTTCTTTCGGTCAGTGGCTATTGCCTCAGCCATGGTTTCGACAGCTTTGTTAACTCCGTGTAATCCAGCCTTCAGCACCTCCAATGGCATCCCTTGCGTTGCATCTGAGTACTCTGCCTCGCTGGGCAACTCATCACTAGCAGCCCCCGGAATATAAGTCTCATCAGCCTCATCTCCCATATCGTGCACGGACTGCTCATCTTACGCAACAATATTAGTGAGCACTTTTTTTTTCCATCCTTCGTTTTGTTGGCTTACCTGCAACAAATTACAAAGAAACCAACATCGAAAAATTAGCTCTCACCAACCCACGATTGCTAATTGATGGGCAACAACATCTATCACCACCTATCTCTAAGCCCCAAAGCTAAAGTTTTGCAACTAATGCTCCGCTACCATGTTAGAACTCATGCCTCCTTGTTTCATTTCAGAGTTTTGATAATGACAAACCTTGGCTCAATTGATGACAACCTTGAAGCAAAAAAGAAATCAAGCAAACAAGTGCTCAACCAAAGTGATCAAGAATTCAAGAGAAGATATGATCAAGAGTTGAAGTACAAGAAGAGCTATTGTTCCTAACATACCATAGCTGTCACGCCCCGCCTAAAGCGTGACCGGCCAGGTGCCGAGGGCACCAGCAGGCTTGCCATAGGGCACCCGCAGGCCTCACCGTTACATGGGCAGAAGTTAGCCCGACAGTTAACGATTTAGTAATTGCGCAGCAAGCAACACATCATAACCCGAATTATGAAGACAAGCACTCTATTAATAAGGCCACACTATATGTTACAAAATTCAAGCTTCAGTAAAGGGGCTCTACTTGGAACTTACAAGACCATCCCTTATTTATTTACATACACACAAAACAAGGCTTAGGCCAAGTCTAGCTATATACCCATCGCCTAAGAGACCAGTCAGCACGAGCCTTCACACACCAGCCCACAAAACACTCCTTAACCTGAAAAACAAAGAGTGGAAGGGGTGAGTCCACGGCTCAGCCACTATGTGGCATATACAAGTGAATGGCCAGAATGCCAATAAAGCTTAGCAAACAGATCACCAACAGCAAGATCATCAACATGACCAAGCGGTCATCAGCACCACAATGTCCAGCGTCATATACATGTGTAACTTCGCTACATATAGTATAGTGCTGATGCTAGTGCAATGTATGCTATGTATGATGCAAATGCTTAGCCCATTATGGGCACAACAATCCAGCCAAGGCCATCATCAGCAACTTCATATTGCACCATAGGTGCAAACATCAAGCATATGGGCCATCTGCCCAGCCAGAAAGCATCACTAGTATTCACAGGTATACAACCCCATACTTACGCTAGATTAGGCCTCACTAGGCCCTTCTCCTTCTTTTGGCGCTCCTTAGGTTTTAGCACCTGCCCACACATAAGATTATATTAGCATCAAGCACAAAGGTACTTAGGCTATAGAAATCAATAAGAGACATGCACAAACTATGGCTTGCGCATTGGTGCACCCATTGGCTCGCCTGTTGGCCAACCAGGGGCCTTTGGTGCACCAACGGAGCCAATTACGCACTTGGCGCATCAATTGGCCTCCAGCAGGGCCAATTTTGCACAAACACAGTAAACACAATCCCTCACGCAACTAGAAACCCTGTCATAGCCCAAATACTTCAAATCATGGCTTAGTCTTTCCCATCAAACCATGTTTGTGCACTGCCCAAGCCAACAGCTCACTTGGCTAGGTAGTTAGCACCCAAAGGGCTAGAAATACTAATCTTTGCCCACCTTCCTCTTCCTTCTATGCAAAAACAAGAGAAAACCCTTTGAAATTTGCTAAGTGCTCTCCCCTCTAGAGTTTCCAAGTTTTGGCTAAATGAGGGGTTGAGCTGCTTGCTTAACCTGATAAGGGCCAAGGCAAGCAGGTGACTAAGCAGCCACTTGCTGCCTTTGGTCCCAAACCTGCCTCCTAGCCAAGCAGCCCCTACCTCCTACTTACTTCTAGAACCAGGATGCCAAGTCATTTTCCAGCCACTTAACCTTGATTAACTTTTGGTTAATCATCCTTAGGTGCTTAGCTCCCACTAACCACAACTTAAACCCAATTACCCTCCAGGCGCACCAATGGACTCACGGGCGTGCCAAATGCTGGTCAACAGAGATCAAATGTTAGCCAGCCAAAGCCAACTACCCGTCCAGCATCAAGTATACTCTTTAAGTTTTGCTTACATGGGTTATCACAGAACATATTATCTTACCTTACCGAGTGGTTTGGTTTAGAACTAGACAATTGTTAATATGTACCGATCATAAGCAGAAATTTGATTTCTGTTTCTTGTCTTGACAAGAAAGGTTTTTTATTTGTAATAAAGAACAATTGTTGTTCTATTTATTTCAATGATATTTATTATGGTGGTGCATATTTGAGCAATGGTTTGTATGTTCTAAACCTAGAAACGCCAATCTATAACGTTAATACGAAGAAGGTTAGAATGAACGATTCTAATAAAACCTAGCTTTGGCATTGTCGTTTGGGCTATATAAACGAGACTCGTATTGATAAACTCCATAAAGATGGACTTTTAGACTCATTTGATTTTGAATCATGTGAGACATGTGAGTCATGTTTGTTAGGCAAGATGGCGAAGTCTCCTTTCGCTGGTAAAAGGTGAAAGGGCTTCGGACTTGTTAGGTCTTATACATAGTGATGTATGTGGACCGATGTCGATACAAGCTAGAGGTGGATTTCAATACTTCATTACATTTACTGATGATTTCAGTAGGTATGGCTATGTGTATCTGATGAGACACGAGTCAGAATCCTTTGAAAGGTTCAAGGAATTCTAGAATGAAGTACAGAATCAACTCGGTAAAAGTATTAAAATACTTCGATCTGATCGAGCAGGTGAATACTTGAGCCGAGAATTTCTTGATTGTCTAAAGAAATGTGGTATAGTATCACAGCTTACTCTACCAGGTACGCCTCAATGGAATGGTGTATCTGAAAGGAGGAATAGAACTTTGTTATACATGGTTCGTTCTATGATGAGTCAAGCTGACCTTCCTTCTTCATTTTGGGGACATGCATTATTGAGTGTTGCATTTACACTTAACCGTGTTCCATCTAAATCGGTTGAAAAGACACCATATGAGATATGGACCGGGAAGCGTCCCAATTTGTCTTTTATGAGAATTTGGGGTTGTGAGGCTTACGTGAGATGTGAAGCACCAGATAAACTCGGCCTAAATCCGAGAAGTGCATCTTTGTAGGACACCCTAAGGAAACAAAAGGGTATTACTTGTATAATCCCACCGACCACAAAGTGTTTGTTGCTCGGACTGCTATTTTTCTAGAAAAAGAATTTATTTCTAGAAGAATCAGTGGGATGAAAATAGAACTCGAAGAAGTTTGAGACATTGAGGCTGAGATGGAACAAGGACAGGAACCACAAGATGTTGTGGATGAGAATCCTGTACCTATAACACATGGACCGCGTAGGTCGGATAGGATTCGGTATGAGCCTGAGAGATATGGATTTCTTATGACTCATACTGGAGAAGTAATGCTCATAGATGAGGATGAGCCCACTTCCTATCAGCAGGCCATTAGGGGTCCAGACTCCAAGAAGTGGCTGATGAGTGCGCATTTTGCACTCATTTCACGGGTTCTTTCAACGGTTTCTAGCTTGCAAAACGATATTTATCTTATTTATTCGTCTCTTTTGTAGCATTTTCTCCCTTTTATCCTTTTATTTCCTTTCTTATATCATCCAAGGACTTGGTCTTGGTTGATGTGGCGCCTTATGCATGTAACAAGGACAGCCTTCACCTGCCAAAGAAAATGGAGAAAGTTGGTTACTTTGGAAGACTAAAAATAGAAGAAGGAGCAGTCCACTACACCAATTGTGAACCACATTCCATATGGTCCCCTCACTTCATCTTCACGTGGACTTGCAAAACAGTCAAAAGAGAACCTGGTCAATTGGAAGCAAGCGTGATGCCACCTAGCACAAAGGGACTTGAACAAAGTACTATTTTTGGCATGGAGTAACAATCACCCCACATGCACATAACGGTTTGGAAGAAGTCCTGGGGAGTTTTATGCACATGTGTCAACCCTCCCCTTTTATGTGGAACTTGGATGGATATTGTCCATTAGTCAAAAGACCAGTTCTTGGTCTGGTGGGCTGGTGGCGTGAACTTTGGGGAGCTTTAACCAACTAGACCATGTTGCACCTGACATGTGAGCAACAGTTGGATTGTTGGTGCAATTCCCACCAAAAGTTGGCGCAAAGAAGAGGTCTTTCCCTCCATTTATGGCGCCACTTTCCCTCCTTTTTGGCCTCTTCCCTCCATCCATGTTGCACTATAAAAGTAGGACAAGCAAAGGACAAAAGGGAGGCATGAGCTCCGACATCAAGTTTCACTTCACAAGTCGGCAATCACACAATTAGTCTAGGCTTGTACTTTTTATTTTCCTTTGTAATTGAAGCACTTTTAGCTTTGGCTTTTGGAAGTGTCTTGGCTTGGGAATTTGTCCCATTTTGTTCAAGATTGGCTCCCATTACTTGTAAGTTATTCCTTGAATTTAATCATGGTTTATTTCCAAGTTCTTGTTATCTACTTTCCAACTATGTCTAGCTAAATTTGTAATCTAGGATTAGGGGATGAACTTGTTAATGTTTCCATGCTCATTTAAATAGAGAATTACTTTCCAATTTTATGCTTCTTTAATTCGGTTTATGAATCTTTACTATGTTAGTTGCTTGATCACCAAATAGCATAAATCCGTAGTAGGCGAACGTTAAGTGACAGCGTCGTTTACCTATAGAACAACAAAAACCGGGCTTTAAAAACCAACCTCGAGGGAGGCGTGCTTTTTATTGGAGATCAGGTAGGGAAATTTCTTAATGCTCTTAGTTTATTTTAGCACTGCCAAATGCATAGTGGACATAAACTAGGAAGGGATTTTACGGCACTACGAGAGTAGGTTGTCGATCTAGTTTAGATTTCCCGGTTCTTTTAACGAAGTTTAATTTCAGAATTTAATTCATTGATTCAACATAGGCTAGCTATGTGGTGACAGTACATGGCCTACTTATGCGTAGCTTAATTGCATGGTAACGTTGGCAAGGAATTCCCCGAAGTTCTAGATGTTTATTATTATCGAACTCAATCGTTTTCTCCTCACTTTATTTTTCCATTTCAAACATCAAACTCTTTCAAATTTTTGATTCCTCTAGATAATCATAAGTTGCTTAGTTGAATAGTACTTAACAAAGATCCCTGTGAGACGACCTTGGTACTACAACAACCCCGTACACTTGCGGGAAGCTATCAAGTTTTTGGCGCTGTTGCCGGGGATCGGCGTTAATATTATTTAACTTAGTGATTAGGTTAATCTAGATTTTTATTTTTCATTTTCTTTTTCACCCATTTGTTTAGTTTGTTCATCCTTTCTCAGGTTCCTTTAGTGCATGAAAACTAGGAGCTTGGGGGTACCACCTGGAAAACAAGACCCCGAGATCGAGAAGATTTTTTGGAGGCGTATCCGCGAGCAAAGGATCGAAAAGGAATCGGAGGACGACTCATCGTCCGGAGGAAAGATGGAAAACGACGGACATGTCATCGGGGAGCTGGCCCAACACGGACCTCGGCGGAAACCAGTTCGGGATTTCTCCATCCCCGATGCAACCCTTGCACAATCCAGTGTGGTCCGCCAGCTGTGCAAGCTAATAACTTTGAGCTTAAGCCGGCCCTGATCAAAATGGTCCAAAACGAACCTTTCGGAGGTTCCTCCTCGGAAGACCCAAATCAGCATTTGCAAGATTTCCTGGAAATCTGCGATACCATCAAGGTAAATGGAGTCTCTGAGGACGCTATCAAGTTGCGCCTTTTTCCTTTCTCACTCAAGGATAAGGCGAAGGCGTGGCTGACTGCACAACCTCCTAGGACGTTTGATACATGGGCTGCCCTGTCTCAGGCCTTTCTAAAGAAATTCTTTCCACCCAACAAGGCCATGACATTGAGGAACGGCATCATGGAATTCAAACAAAAGCCCAGTGAATCTTTCTATGATGCGTGGGAAAGATTCAAGGAAGCTTTGAGAAGATGTCCACAACATGGCCTTCCCGATTGGCTGATCGTGGAGAAGTTCTATGCGGGCCTGAACGAATCCCTCCGTGCACACGTTGATGCTGCAGCCGGAGGAGTAGCCTTAGCTAAAGATGCTGAGGATGTATACGAATTGTTCGAACACATCGCCAGCAATAAATTCAAATGGCAAGGCATGCTCACAAAAACAGCCGGAGTTCTAGAACTTGACGCAGTGAGCCTATAAAATGCCAAGTTGGATGCCCTCTTGAAGCTGAATAGGAAAGGACAATCCCATTCCTATGCTAGATGCGAAGGAGGTTATTCGGAGTGCCCGACAGAGGGAGGCTATGAGCAAACATGCCAAGAGCAAGTGAGTTACATCAACCAGAGAGTCCAGAAGGACCCTTATTCAAACACCTACAACCCAGGTTGGAGGGACTATCCTAAATTCTCTTGGAAGCCTCAACAGCCCAACCCAAACCAAAACCAAACCGGAAGAGGTCCTCCCGTATATCCTCCGAAACAACCTGCACAGGCATACCAATAGGCGTATCAGTCGGCTTCAAAAGATGACTTGCAGTCGCTACTCAAGTCATTTATGGAAGAACAGTGACAAGTTGTGTAAGGGCTTTCTGACAAAATCAACAGTCTTGAATGTCAGATCGCTCAAGCTAGCCCTAGTCAGGGCAATTCTGGCAGACTACCTAGAAAGCCGGAGCTGAACCCCAATGCTCATTGCAATACAATCACTCTTAGGAGTGGTACGCAATATCCAGAGCGGCAACCACCTTCAACCCGGGAGTAGATGAAGAGCATGGCCAGACCGTGCAAAAAGACAAGCCTGCGAAGCATGAGCAGGCTGTGTCAGCCGATAAAGGGAAGGCAAAGCAAAATGAGGTGAAAGCCTATGTCCCACCAATTCTCTTCCCTCAGCGGCTCAATCCACTGGTGCATGATAAGAAGTTCGGACGTTTCCTGGACGTTATGAAAAAGCTCTACATCAATATTCCGTTTATAGAAGTCGTATCCCAAATGCCTACATACGCAAAATTCTTGAAGGACATCTTGTCCAAAAAGAATAAATTAATTGACTACGGGACGGTGGCACTGACAGGAGAATGTAGTGCGATTATTCAAAACAAGCTTCCTGATCCCGGGACGTTCACTATCCCCTGCGACATAGGGAAGGTACGCATCGAGAGAGCACTTTGCGATCTGGGCGCAAGTGTTAGTGTGATCCCTCTGTTGAACAGCAAACAGCTCAACCTAGGGGATTTAAAACCTACTGCTATGTCCCTTCACCTAGCAGATAGGTCTGTCAAGTATCCAGTGGGAATCTTGGAGGATGTTCCTATCAAAATTGGGAACTTCTTCGTCCCGGTTTATTTCGTGGTACTAGACATGGAGGTCGATAACCACGTACCAATCATCCTGGGCGACCCTTTTTGGAAACTGCCGGTGACATAATCGATGTCAAGGGAGGAAAGCTCACACTACAAGTCGGGTCCGAAACAATTTGCTATGCTGTTGATGAAGTAGTTCGCAAAGGAGTACCTGATGATTCCTGCTACCGACTTGACATCATTGAAATAACTGATGAAGAACCTCCTGCACAAGCAGATTATGCAGACCATCTGTTGGCATGCATCACTCTTAATAAGGGGACTCGAGATCCAGATCCTGAGATAGCAGAATGTGCACGCCAACTTGAGGTTCTGTCTCTGGCATCCGTCGAAGAAGACAAGAAAATTGAAGAATTAAGCAAGATGCCGGGCGACTCCACAGCTAACAATGCCCCAAAGGTTGAACTAAAGCCTCTTCCGCCCAAACTTCGTTATGCATTCCTGGGTCCTAATTCTTCGTACCCAGTAATCATAAACTCAAGCCTGACGGAGGAAGAGGAGGAGAAACTGTTGAGTGTTCTGAAGGCACACCGAAAAGCGATCGGGTATTCTATCGACGATCTCACCGGGATAAGTCCCTCATTCTGTACCCATAGAATACTCTTGGAAGACGACTACAAGCCGGTGATCGAGCGTCAACGACGACTCAATGAAAACATGAAAGAAGTCGTCAAGAAAGAGATCTTGAAGTTGCTGGACGCCGGGATAATCTACCCCATTTCGGACAGTGAATGGGTCTCCCCTGTTCATGTAGTGCCTAAAAAAGGGGGAATGACTGTCGTGAAAAATGAGAACAACGAGTTAATCCCCACTAGGACAGTCACCGGATGGCGCATGTGTATCGACTATAGGAAATTAAACAGCGTTACCCGGAAGGATCATTTTCCACTCCCCTTCATTGACCAGATGCTCGAAAGGTTGGCAAAGCACTCTTACTTCTGTTACTTGGATGGATACTCGGGTTTCTTTCAGATTCCTATCCATCCAAGTGATCAAGAGAAGACAACATTCACATGTCCTTATGGCACATTCGCCTATCGTAGAATGCCATTCGGCTTGTGTAATGCTCCAGCGACATTCCAGCGCTGCATGATGGCAATCTTCTCCGATATGATCGAGAAAATCATGGAAGTCTTTATGGACGATTTCTCGGTCTACGGGAAGACTTATGACGAATATCTCGCCAACCTATCTCGAGTCTTGCAGAGATGCGAAGCGGCCAACTTAGTTCTTAACTGGGAGAAATGCCATTTTATGGTACGCGAAGGAATAGTTCTGGGCCACACCATCTTCGAACGTGGACTTGAGGTTGACCGCGCAAAAATCGAGGTGATCGAAAAGCTGCCCCCTCCAACAAATGTTCGAGGAATCCGAAGTTTCTTAGGCCACGCTGGGTTTTATCGAAGCTTCATCAAAAATTTTTCGAAGATCACTAAACCTTTGACTAACCTTCTGATCAAGGATGTACCCTTCGTATTCAACCAGGAGTGTCTCGAAGCTTTTGAGAAGATCAAGCAAGCACTAATCTCAGCTCCTATCATGCAACCACCTAATTGGAGCCTACCTTTCGAGATTATGTGTGACGCTAGTGATTTCGCAGTGGGAGCAGTCTTGGGACAACGGAAGGATAATAAATTGCATGCAATTTATTACGCTAGTGAGACCCTCGATGATGCACAGGCCAACTATGCGACAACGGAAAAGGAAATGCTTGTGGTAGTGTTTGCCATCGAGAAATTCCGGTCCTATCTTCTCGGGTCCAAGGTTATAGTGCACACCGATCATTCAGCACTCAAGTACCTTATGCAGAAGAAAGACACAAAACCGAGGTTGATACGGTGGGTGCTTTTACTCCAGGAATTTGATCTCGAAATTCGAGACAAAAAAGGGACCGAGAACACGGTAGCTGATCATCTCTCACGACTGGCCCAGGACCATACCCAAGTGCAAAAGAGCTACCCATTGATGACTCTTTTCCCGAGGAGCAGTTGGCGGCCCTCATTGCAGAAGTCCGGTGCACAACCCCATGGTACGCCGACATTGTCAACTATTTAGCAAGCGGTATACTACCACCAAATCAATCCCATCAACAAAGGAAGAAATTCCTCTCTGATGTAAGGCATTATTTCTGGGATGACCCGCTTCTATATAGACGATGCGGCGACGGGATGATACGTAGATGTGTACCCGAGGACGAAATCGATGAATTCCTTCGCAGTTGCCGTGCTTCATCTTATGGTGGCCACATGGGTGCTGACAAAACAGCGGCAAAAGCTTTGCAGTGTGGATTTTTCTGGCCTAGCTTGTTCAAAGATGCCAGGAAATTCACACAATCATGCGATCGCTGTCAACGCACGGGCACTATTTCCAAACGCCACGAGATGCCGCAGCACGGCATTCTGGAAGTCGAACCATTTGATGTCTGGGGAATCGACTTCATGGGACCGTTCCCTTCTTCCCGATCCAACTCTTACTTCTTAATTGCGGATTATGTCACAAAGTGGGTGGAAGCCATCGCTTCACCAACAAACGATGCCCGGGTCGTTGTCAAATTTTTTAAGAAAATCTTTTTCCGATTTGGCACGCCTAGGGCTTTGATTAGCAATGGCGGCTCTCATTTTTGTAACAAGAAGTTGGAGGAAGTGCTCCGCAAATACGGAGTCACCCACAAAGTCACTACCCCTTATCATCCACAGACGAGCGGTCAAGTAGAAGTTTCCAACAGGGCGATCAAGCAGATCTTGGAAAAGACCGTAAGCACATCAAGGAAAGATTGGGCTATTAAGCTCGACGACACTCTTTGGGCTTACCGGACTGCTTTCAAGACCCCTGTCGGGACGACTCCTTACCGACTCGTCTATGGGAAGTCATGCCACCTCCCGTTTGAGCTCCAACACAAGGCCTATTGGGCGATCAAAGCATTAAACTTTGATCCCAAAGCATCCGGAGAACACCGCTTGTTACAGCTCAACGAGCTGGAAGAAATTCGTTTGGACGCCTACGAGAACGCAAGAATCTACAAAGAGCGGACCAAACGATGGCACGACAAGCGGATTTTGAAAAGAGATTTCCAGGCTGGAGACTACGTCCTATTATTCAACTCCAGACTTAAGCTTTTCCCAGGAAAGCTTAAGTCACGATGGTCGGGACCTTTCGAGGTTACCCGTGTTTTCCAGTCTGGCGCCGTCGAAATTCGGAGCAAGGACGACGGCACTTTCACCGTGAATGGACAACGTCTCAAGTTGTACATTCCCGAGGAGCCTATCGGACAAGAGGTAGTGCTCCCTTTCGCTGACATGCCTCGCGCATGACCTACTCCGAGTCCAGCTACAAGACGTCAAAGAAGCGCTGCGTGGGAGGCAACCCACGGTTATTTCCAATTTTTCAAGCAAATAAAGTAAGCAACAAGTTTGGGGTGAAGTTCTTCTTTACCTCACGTGTGCTTCGCAGTTCAGTAAATAAACAGGGACACATGCAGTCAAGGTGCCATGCAGCAGTCCGGGGAGCACAAGGCACTTGTGCCTTTACTTCACAACCATCACTATCAATTTTATAATATATAGTGGCCCACCTATATATTGTATTTTGCACGTTCAACTTGAAGGAGAACATCCTTCCAGATTAGTTTGGTGTGGGGTCCACAAAGTCACAACCTGCACCCACACAAAAAAAAAGGAGCGGGGCATGTGCAGAGTTCAATATATATTATCAACATAATATATATTATACATTACCAAGCCAAGAAGCAAAAGGGACACTATAATCTAGAGACAGGGACGTGGAAGCATAGGCAAGGAGAAGTGGGGACTCGTCTTTAAACCCTCACCACGCACAAAAAAAAAAAAACAAAGGGGGGAAGCATTGCCGACAGAGGATGAGCACGAGGATCCAGGAATTGACTACCACACACCCATATAGTGAGAGAGAAAGGATCACCAAACACTTTAACCCACAACATCATTTCCCTTACCCATTATATCGTATAAACCGATACACCAATCCCCTCAAATCCCAAATTTTTCTCTCTAAAATCCATTCTAAATCCCTAAATATTTCTCATACCCCACTAGCCAGATCTTTACCCTTAACCAACAAAATTAAACAAACAACAAAACCCCCTGCTATCCCCTCACGTAGCCATCTTTCACTTGTTCTCCTTTCTCTTCTCCACCATGCGAACCAAAGAGCAGGCTGCCTA
>JAKUCV010005107.1:0-35675 GCA_028386065.3 Turnera subulata | reverse complement strand
AGTTAATGATAAATACTTGCCACTATCAGAATGATCTTTGCTCAAATTTTGTTTCTACATTTATTTATCTACTTTTAACTTTTTTTTTTCTCTTGCTCCAATACAATTAATGCGCATTAACAATCCCAACTCCTCTAGTCAGATCGAGAAGAGACCTAGGCCCAGCTCAGCAGTTTCCCTTAGTCGATTATTGTTTGTCAGGCCTCTTTTAATAGTAAGTGTCTTCTCACCTAACCCAAGACCCAAGATCCCACCCGAACTAAAAGAAGACTAATTTTATAGACAGTCTTAAGGTAGTCCCGTACAGCAAATTGATTATGATTCATAACTTCTCGAGGACTAGGCCTAGCTTGTTAGTTGTTTGACTTCTAATACAAACCATGCCGGTTCTGCTCCAAGTTTTTGGTTGGGCGGCATTTTGAACAGTTCTTGCAACGTAGTACTATATTAGCCTGTATTTTGCCAGCTTCTAAGTCATTTGATGCCTCTTTCTTGGTGGAACCCATGTGTTAGGAAAAAAAATTTCTTCACAGCCGGCTAGCAAACTATACCAGTTACTTGTTATCAAAAAAAAAAAAAAAAAAACTATACCAGTTACGCGTAACATCATTATTTCATAATTGATGGCCCTGTCTTATTTACATAGGGAGATGATAACAAGTTGAGCTTGTTTATACAAGACACCCACACAATAAAGAACATTGCTATTTGCAGAGGACAGAGCTCTCTACGATAGAGATTGGGCGCTTGATACTTCTTCAATGGAGAAAATTGAACCGGTTAGTGATCCATCTCTTGGCAAGTTATGATATGTGAATTTCTGGACAATGTGTCTTATTCTCAAGTATGAAGCACACTTGTTCGATGCTACTTTGCTGTGGTATGAATTTGAGAAGTTTTTTGCATGCAGGAACCAATAATGGCAACAACTTTGGTAACTAATGGCACTGTTGATTTCCGGGGCAGAACTGCAGATAAGCGAACTACTGGTGGATGGAAAGCTTCTCCATTTATCATGGGTTGTTACCTAAACAAGCACTTGAGGATTTAGTTGCAGATAAAGCGCTTACAACTGTCACAGTGGTATATAAATGAAGTTAATTCTTAACTTGAGATTTTGTTCTTGCAGTGAATGAGGTGGCTGAGAGGCTGGCCTTTTTTGCTATAGCCGTGAACATGGTGGCTTATCTAGTAATTGAAATGCGGCAAGCACTTCCAGATGCGGCAACTCATGTCACTAATTGGGTTGGAGCTGCCTATGTTCTTCCTCTTTTTGGAGCTTTTGTTGCCGATTCTTATCTCGGCCGATTCATGACGATAGTTGTCTTTAGTTGCATTTATGCAGTGGTAAGAACAAACAACTATTTCCTGTTCTTGACTTTTTTTTTTAGGGGCAACTCCTTTCAGCTTTTGCTCTTCCTTTCAAAAGGTCAATGGCGTGTCCTTTTCAATTAAACTACTAAATCCTTTGCCTTTCTTTATCATTTCTGTAGCAAATCAGTCTAAAATGTATTTCTCCTCGTTTGAAAAAATTTCGTTCGTCAACTTCTTCCTGTTTGGGAAACTGTACAAGAACCAATGGATTGGACCATCTTGATATTAGGCCTAAATTGCGTTTCTTCAATTTTGTTTCAATTGGGCCTTCAGTTCAATGTGTATAAACTATATACATGTCTTTCCGACACATAAATCCACAAATCCCTTGGCCCAAATGGAATACTAATTTTCCTGACGATATCTTACCCTCTGTTGAAAAATATGCCAGGGAATGGTTTTGTTGACGTTGTCAGCCTCCATAGACAGCCTACATCCACCTCCGTGCATGGCGAGACCCTGTCCTCCGGCAACCCAGGGCCAAACATCATTCCTGTACGTTGCACTAACACTAATAGCCTTGGGTACAGGGGGCATCAAGCCCTGCGTCTCATCCTTTGGCGCTGACCAATTCGATGAGGCAGACGAGAAGGAAATGACTAAGAAATATGCATTCTTCAATTGGTTCTTCTTCACCATAAACATGGGTGCAATCTTGGGTATAACCGTGTTGGTCTACATACAAGACAAGAAAGGATGGACTTGGGGTTTCGGTGTACCTACTGGTGCCATGATCCTATCACTCATCATTTTAGCAGCTGGTGTCCCCTATTATAGATTCCAAAGACCTATGGGTAGCCCTTTCACTAGGTTTCTACAAGTCACTGTTGCTTCTATCGGGAATCACCTCAAAGGTGTTCAAGTGCCTAGTGAAGCTCAGCTTTATGAGGTCAGTAGCAAAGAATCCGATATCAAAGGTGCCCGTAAGCTACCTCACACAACACAATATAGGTAATTTAACAGTTACAAAGTATTATTAGACCTCACTTTGATATTCTGATATATGAGTTCATTGATAGACTATGATTATATCGATTTGAAGCAAATGTCAATGATATATATATAGGTTTTTGGACAAGGCAGCAGTTGTAATAGACCCCGAGGGGAATACAAGGAATCGGTGGAGACTCTGTACTGTAACACAAGTAGAGGAATTTAAGTGTTTGATCAGGCTCCTCCCAATATGGGCTTCTACCATTGCTCTACAAATATGTTTTGCTCAGTTCTCAACCTTCTTCGTCAGCCAAGCCAGAACCATGGACCGAGAACTCAACAACAGCTTCACTATTCCCCCGGGCTCCATCCCAGTATTTGGCACCGTCACAGGGTTGGTTCTGGTCCCCTTCTACGAGAAATTCATTGTTCCTATGCTCCGAAAACGCACGGGTCTCCCCAGGGGCATTACATCATTGCAACGTATAGGCGTTGGGCTGTTCATTTCAATATTTGCAATGATCATAGCTTCTCTAGTGGAGAAGAAGAGACGAGATAGCTCTCCATTACAGATTAGCGTATTCTGGTTGTTTCCTCAGTACTTCTTGGTGGGAACTGCAGAGGTTTTCACCTACGTTGGGCAGCTGGAGTTTTTCTACGATGAGGCAACTGATAGTACCAGGAGCATCAGTGGTGCAATATTTCTTAGTGAGATTGGGCTTGGAAGTTGGTTAAGTACTGCACTTGTTAAGATTATTGAAGCTACAACTGGTGGGGTAGAGAGAGGTTGGCTGAGGAATACTGTTAACACTAGCAAGCTTGACAACTTTTATTGGGTCCTGACGGGCATCAATGTGGTAAATTTCTTTATATATTTGTGGGTTGCTAGGCGCTACAAGGGAAAGAAGCGTGGAACTGTAATAGATGAAGCAGAGGTTGAGGTTCAGATGAGTGGTGGTAAAGAGGTGAATTAGAAGTGGTACAGAACAGTTTCTAATTAGAAGATGATCAAATCAAACTGTGTTCCTAAACATAATTCCGTTGATTATGTCCATGGTTTTACTATTTCATTTGGATGATCGATTGAATTTCAACTTTGTGATGTTTGATCATCTGTATAATTACGATGAATTCAATTATTGTTCTCTGGGTTATAAACTGACTCAAGGAGACATAACGTCCTTGGCAAACTTGCAGTTTTACTCTTTAAACAAAATAAAGTATACCAGAGGAACTATAGCAAAAAATCAGCCAATAAAACACAATATATGATTCTTTTCCCTCAACAGTCTAACCTATGTGCACACATATTTGATGAGCTTGAAATATTCCTAAAAGGCCAAGTTGAAAAAAACTCTTGACACTATAAAAAATCAAACTTATGGATCAAAAATTCAAAATACACTACTAGAATAACTTATGGAAGAACATATCTAGTGTCACAAAATAGGCACGGTAAATTAGAAGGCACAGTCATCTTTGCCGTCTTCTTCTTTGAAGTCATCCCTTCCATTCTTTTGTTCTTTAAGTGCATCCTCAAAATTGATGATTGAGAGGTTGGAAAGAGCTAGTCTGGGGCGACATGTTTAAAAAAAAATTGAGAAAGAGGATTAGTTTCTTTAATGGCCTAGTGTAAGGTTGGGCAGGTAATGTACTCCCAGTCCCCGACCCAATCAACTTAATTTGGATAGAAAGTTCGTCCCAATGCCTGCCTCTACGGGTCAAGAATCACCCCCATCCCGTTCTCATTGTGAGAAATCCCGGCAGGGATCGACATGGATGGGGTTTTTGCCATCCAGAGGTGAATTAGAAGGCGCGGTACGTAGCAGTAGAGGTGGCAAAATGGGTTGGGTACCCAATGGGTTACCCATTTAACCCATAGATAAATGGGTAATGGGTATAAATGGTTCAGTATAATTTTATATGGGTCTAATTGAATAATTTATCCATTTAACCCATAAAATAGTAGGTTTATATGGGTTGGGTAATGGATATCCATGAACCCATATATTAGTAATCTAATTCAATTATCCACGTGGGCCAAGATGGGCCTAATCCATTTGGACCTAATTGGGCCTATTGGGCCCATCCTGACCCAACTAATATGGGCCCGATTTTGCTCGGGTGGGCATATTTGGGCCCGTCCCGACCCATCCCATATGGGCCTAGTTGGGCCAGATGTGGGCCTATATGAGCCTAGTGTGGACTTAGTTGGGCCCAACATAGTCCAAATTAGACAGACCTAGTTGGGCTCATATGGGCCAATTTAAACCAGACCGAGCACATCTCGTTCGCGCCTAGTTAGGCTCGTATTGGCTATGTCGGGTTAATAACTAGATCGGATTAATATTCGTAAAGTTAAAAAATTTAAAATATAAAATTTAAAAATATATATTAAGTATTAATATTATATGAGTAAATAGGTATACCCACATTAAATGGGTCTAAATGGATAAATGGGTAACCCACATTAAATGGGTTTAAATGAGTTTGGGTATCCATTTAAATTTTTTAACGGGTCATAAATGGATAAATAGGTATGACCCATTATGACCCAACCCATAAGTACCCATGGACACCCATTTTGCCACCCCTACGTAGCAGTTTCTAATAAACGGTGGCTTTATGATCAAACTGTATTCCTTAATTCTGTTCATTAATCATTATGTCTATTGTTTTAATCCTTCATTTGGATGATTGATTGAATTTCAACTGTTTCATCATCTATTTAATTAGGATGAATTCGAGTTTTAATAATTTTATTTGTCTGGGTTTTAAGGTGACTCAAGGAGACCTAAGATCCATGACAAACTTGCAGTTTTGTCCTTTAAAAATATCCCAGAGGAGCTATATAAGAGCAAAATCAGCCAAGTAAAAAGACACTTTTGCCTCAACAATCCTATAGCGGAGCCAAGAATATCATGCGTAACTAATTTTCCTTCACCAAACATAATGTACACAACAGCAGTTGGTGCACAGAAGATTTTCATAAAAAATTTCATACTATATACGTACAAATAATACAGAACTGGAAGCTTGAGAACGAAAAAAAAATGGAGCATATATGTAATTAAATCACTTCATAATAGCTGATTAGGAAGAAAATAGGAAAAAAATCTTCTATTGAAGAGAAATTTGAGGTGCATTGACTGATGACTGAGACTGCCAACAACTCATGATAAGGAACAAGTGCTAGTTGCCGGGATTTAACTTTTGGGATTTCTTTAGGAAGCAAGGAGGGCTAATTAAGCACGAAAGCTATGAAAAAAAGAAATGGAGAAACAAATAGTAATGATACCATTCACATCATTAAAGAGAAAAGCAAACCTGTTTCCAAATTAAAAGAACTGCTTTTGGAAAAAGTTTGCTAATGATAGTTGCCTTCATGATTCATGTTCTTAAATAATGGGATCTTGGGATCCGTTAATCTCACCTCATCAATCCTCCTACCTAGAACTTTATTTCTGGTTCCTGTCTACTTGCTTTTGAATGGCAAATATCAATATGAAGTATGAACTGAAGTGATCGATACTGCCAGCTGGGGATATATTGGGTTGAATGTGGACTAAACGTACCAATTTGCTAATTGGAAAGAGCAGTTCCAGACCAAAAAGTAGCAGCTGCTAATTAACAGTACCAATTTGCTATCTTTTGTTGACAATTTCCAATGAATGAATGGTGCATAAGAATCAAGATAACTATATCCAAGCGGAAAAGTAGTAAAGTCAACCCGTGTTCTAATTAACCTACAGTCTGATACACATGTCCATTGTCCATTTGGATTAGTGTATATTTTTCCAATCTGTGAGGACTTGGAATTGACTGCACCTGGAAAGTAGACAACTATCGCTCCTGTTTTCTATTCGGACAAAGGACTTCGACATTTCTTCAGTTGTTCTTGTGATCTTCTGAAACTGTTGTACTGGTAAACTAACTTGTCAATTAGCTGTAGGGCTTATGCACACGTTTCAGAAAACTAAACTTTTCTTTTGTAGTCCAGCGAATATTATTTGGCCCTAATTTGTGGTGCCTCTTCCTGATCACATGCTGATTATTTTTGGTTTTGTATGTGCATCTACCAATTTACTTCCTGCTTATTTGGTTTTGAGAATTTGAGGATGTGGTAATACACGACCCATCAATTTCTTGATTTTGGCTCAATTACTTTGTACAGGCAACGTACTTAGAGGAGTTGCCAGATGGTTGATTTAATAATAATTCATCCAAAAGTAAAGGAAAGAAGCTTTAATTTTCCAAAAAGACAGTATGTTCAAAAGCTACCATAGTACCATTAAGGCTAGGCTAAGGCATGCACTAACACTTTTCTATCTGGGAGTGGAGATGCTGAAGGCATTTTAAGGGAGCTAACAAAAGCTCAATCCAATTTGATGGTTAATTCGCAGGTTTAGTTTAGGTCATTAGCCTGATAGGGCGAGATGCCACAAACCACTCATGATGACATGAAAATGATTGATTTAGATCACCACTAAAGAAAAAATGGGGGAAGCTGTGAGTGAAGAAGAGTCAGCATGCCAAAGTTTTGCACTCATTTCTTGAATGTCAATTCTCGCACCCCATTTGGTAACATAGTTGAATTAGATTCCATGTTATTGTCCTTTTGTGGAGTCTAGGTGGAAGATAGCTTCAGATAATTTGGTTTCTCGTTAATAATGTCCTGTGATATATGACATACTTCTCCATATACACCATCATGATGAGCAAATAAAATCAACAGCCGACCAAAATTATTCCAAGTATGATGGCAATACAACTATACAAGAAAGAATCAGCGTGCTTGTTTTTATCTTTTGCGTTAGTAAAATGGAAATGGTGTGGTCATTTTGCTCAAAAGAGGAAAGAAAGTGGGTCCGTTGACTCAAATCATGGTGATCTTTGAGCATCTTCTTCATAATTAATGTGGATATCTTCTTAATTCTTAAAAACAAGCCATAACTTTTTTTAACATATAAAAAGTACAGGGGATTTGAGACCTCTGCTAAGGCCACACTAGTGACAATGATCATCATCATACCCATCCCCCTCAAAATCTCCCCCCTTTTCCACCTCCTACTGACATTAAAAATGCAAATAAAAATTTAAACAACTGCATACACACAACAAGCCATCTTTAATAGGGTACTGCTCTTTTTTTCTTTTTCTTTCCTTGATCTTGAGTCTCTCTCCAGCAGCCAACTCTGTGGTTAAATGTTAGAGGGATTTCCCTGTCAAACATTGTCTGTTGATGGAGGGAGTAGAGGCTGGGTAAGGGAAGTCTTGATGTGGGTTTGTGGCCTGTTGATTACTGGCTCTGGAGTGGACTGAATCAAGGCCTTTTCTCTTGCAGCAAACTTCTTTTCTTCATTCTTGCCCCATAGGACCAGGTACAGTCCTATTACAATCAGCACTGCCCCAATGATCCTGTACATCCAAAAACATGACATAAGAAAACAAGTACATCCCCATCGGATCAGGAAAGGATAACCAAATCCTTCGATTTCACTAATGTCCCTAGCAGCAGCAGTTCATGACGCAAGTATTATATTACCCCACTGCCCTCGTGACCTTGTCCTGATTAAGGGGCATTTAAGTCATCCAAATTTGTCCAAGATTAGTCAAATACATATGTCCAAAGTAGTTAACCTTACATTATCAAAAAAAAAAAAAGTAGTTAACCTTACTGTTGGGAAAAAAGCACATGGAGCCACTAGAATGCATGATTGAACAAATTGCAGTACTACTACTACTGTGTGAAGAAGAATTGCAGAAATTTAAGTACAAATTAGAGAAAAGAAAAAAAGAGAGGAAAGGACCCACGTACCCTCCCAAGTAGAACTCTTCCCCTAAAGCAATGGAGGCCATAATAGCGACAACAAGAGTCTGAACAGGTTGATAAACAGCCACGAACACAGGGCCACCTCTGTCAATGCACCATATCTGTACAGCGAAGGCAATCCCTGATGCCACCACTCCCTGCAATTCATCCACCAGAAAAGAAACTTCTTCCTCATTTCACTTTCAAAACAACCCACCACTCTACATTATTGCTTAACCACTTTTGGATCATGTCCTATACTCACATCACCCAACTAATTAAGAAGAAGCTCACAAACAAGTGCTAACAAAGTTGAGAAAAGGAGAAAAAAGAAACACACACACACACACAAATTATTTAAAAGATGACCATCCAGCAACTTGGTCGCACATGTCCCAAAAGCAACAAAGTTACCCTTTAGTTCTTGATTGATGACCTGTGAGGCTTTTAACAGATCGAACTCCAGACTACACACAGGGCTACTTCTTGCACAAAATAAAATATATTATACTTTACCATACGTTTTGACTTGTCACTGTTTTCTCTCTTAATTCCTTTTTTTTTTCTTTTCCTTGTGAGGCTTCGGTACTAGTCTTGTTGATTGGTCAAAGCTCCATTATTTTAGTAGATGTATGTATAAAAAAAACTACTACAGCATCTCTCCTCTTTTCTTTCCTACTACTGAAACATGGGACAATCAATAAGCTCAATTTATTCCTACCTTAAACAATAATAAAACTGACCGAATTTTTTAAATAAAAGAAAATACCTATATCATTCTGGTCGAAGGAAACATTATAGATATACTATACAATATCAAGAGTTAGCAATAATTATTAATTTCCCTACTTTCAGCTGTCATCATGATGTTTCCGGTCGGTTGTATCCAAAATTTCACTACGTGTATCGAGTATCGACAAAAAAAAAAATTCACTACGTGTAGCGTATTTCATTTGCACGGTATAGACATTGTTATTATATAACCTTTATCAGGTGTAAGAAGGAATGATAATCTCCATTTTTTCCCTTCGAAAGATGTGAGCACTCGGTTCCTACTGACATACTTTAGTGTGATTTAGATAGTACTAAATCCAAGAACTTTACCAGAAACTAGAATCTTCAACTTAATTAGCCCCCTTATAGAAAATTTACTTAATCTAATTAATTGACTGAAACTGATCGGGGCCAGATACCAGGAGGACAGCAAAACAGCTATAATGCAAAAAAGAATTGACTGAAACTGAAACAAGCAAATTAACACAATGGATAAGGATCGAAGTTACTAACAGCATAGAGGATGGTGAAGACTTCTCCACCAGAGCGGAAAATCCAAGCCTGTGCATCCCTCTCAAAAATGGCAGCTATGATGAGGAACTGTATGATCCCAAAGAAGCATGTATAGGAAGTGACCGACAGCCTAGCCGGGTATTTCTTGAGCACCGGCGCCTGCAAGACTAGCCAACCTGACCAGGACAGGCAATGGCCGATAAGATACAAACAACCTAGGGTCCAGTTCTTGGGCTTTGCATCACCAAGTGCAAGGTCAAGAAACATTGGTGCAGGTTTGTGGAGGGGAGGAGCAGGGCTATATATCACTGGACCCTTGTATAAAGTGATAACCGAAGCCCCTGCCACACAGCAGATGGTTCCTATTACTTTTGAAATCCCATCTTTTCTGTTCAGTCTCACTTTCTCGATCCTGCCATATATAAATATATATTAGAAACCCGAGTGTGAAACATGATATATGTTTTGGTCAAAGAAAGGGAGGGAGAAGGAAAAGTCGCCTGAGTACGGCTGCCATGAGAAAGGTAATGGCAGGAACGGAATTTTGGATTGCTGATGCGAAGGTGGGTGAGGTGTTCTCCAAACCCAGCAAGTAAAACCCTTGGTTTGCTGTTATTCTGTTCAAGATTATGAGAAAGATATGTTAAAGGAATTCTTTTTTTGTGGGTCTTTAATCAAAAAACATGATCCATAAACAGTGATGAATCATTGGTTTATTATTTTTTTTTTCCTCCTTGTTATATTCAAAGGACATTTCGGATTTAAAACTCCATACCCAACAAGAGCCAGGAGGAAGAACTGGATGACAAAGTTGAGAGTGAGTGCTGGCCTCTCCTTCCTGGAAGAGAAGAAAAAGGAAAACAAAAAAAAAGAAGAAAATAAGTAAAGAACACGTCGACTATGTATATCTCCAACTCTTGCGATCCTATTAATGGAAAAAATATATATATATTGACAGAATGATGAAGAGATGAGAACAAGAGCAGTAGTGATGGGTGGTAGCATACTTTTCTAAAAAGTACGCAAATGGAAGGAGCAGGAGCAAAGCGATGATGTTCCTGTAAACAGGGAACACAAGCTTGCTAACTCCCATGTTAAGGGCAGCTCTTGAGACCACATGGAACCCAGCGTACCCAAACTGCAAGGCCAACATGGCCAAGTGCAGTTGGGCCCTTTCGGGCACCGAACACCACATTCTCCTCGTCGACACTGATCCTCCGCCGGTATCAGCCATTGAAGAAGAATAAGAGATAATTCAAACGTTAAAAACAAAAAAAAAAAGGAAAAACAGATAGAGATTTTACAAAGGAGAAGAAGGGGGAGAAAGAAATGAGGGAATGGCTGTGGAGAGCAAAGGGTGAGTTGGTTGGGTCTAAATATAGTTGGAAGAAGGGGGGAGTGTTTATGTGGGGCCAGGGGTGAGGGCCCACAATTGGGGGTCATGAAAAGGCGTTATGTGAATTGTTAATACTCCTCATAACCTTCAAATGTTTTTGGGTTGTCTCCCACATTCTTCTTTAGTCCCTTAGGTGACAAGACAACCCCAATCCCACTAGCAAATAGTAGTATTACTAGTAAGGAAAGTGAAAGAGAAAAAAGGAATTATTATTTATCAAAGCTAATGCTAACAGGTTCTGTTTTGGCACCATGCCATTAATGATGATAATTGAAGGGGAGGGAGGTAGGAGGATAGGGGTGAAGGGAAGAAAAAGGAAGAAGCCGCCATTGATAGATAGCGCGCACGAGGGGAGGTGGGTAGTGACCCATGCGCTCTCCTCCCCATGAAAACCCTCAAACCCCACCACGCAACCCAGCCAGCCATTTTACACCATTACTACTTACTATAACCTTACATTTTCTGCCCATTTCTTATTTCTTCTCCTTTTCGAGTTTTCCTGTTGCCATATATGTTTTTTTTTTCCAGTTTCTAATTGCAGGTTTAATGATATATAATTTTCCATTTGTGCGCATAAGGTAGGAAGATTTAATTTCTAAATGTAGAGATGAATTCATGGTTTGTTTCATGGAACTGGCATCTATATATGTTTAAAAGACACCTCTAACTTTACTTATATAGCTTTTCTTCGAGTATATCCTCCCTCATTATCTGGATTTGATCCACGATATCTTGGAACCTTTTGCTTTGAGTATATCCTCCTCCGATCCTTCCTCACTTTAAATTTGTTTCCTCTTACAACAAAGTGATCAACTACAACTCGGGCGGGAATACATTTATTTTGGTTACAACAAAGCAACCTTTCTCTATCTGCTTAAACCTTTTCTATTTAAGTTCTTTCTGAAAACTGACTGTAGTATTTCCTATAGAGTGTTGTTATATATACCATATATATATTTTTCATGCGTTTAAACAAATTTAAATAATTGTGCTCAAATTAAGTAATAATTTCAAACATAAGTTTATTGAAAAGGGGGAACAAGCATTCCGGAGATTCCTTCTTTGTTATTAATGTTCTTCATTTCATGAACAATAAACATAAATGATCTTATCGGCCAGGTTGTACATCAATAACAGTGTATTATCCAGGCTATCGAAGTCTATTAAGGAAATCTAATTGGGAAAATGTTTTACTTATACATCTCCTTTCTAATCAAGCCCTCGTATATATGTACACGTACGTAGAACCAAAACTCATGATGTACTTATTTTTATGACGAGGCATAAGTACTGTTCAGAACTACGTACTGATTGTAAACACTATGATCATAAGGAATTATAGACTTAGTAAGATTTAATTAATTATAATCCTAATACAAGTGTCAAGGGTTTCTTACAAAAACAAGATCCATAAGTATCCTTGAAACCAGGCCCTCTTAGGACATGCGCCTAGATGTGAAGGATAAATCTCGGATTTGAATTATTCACAAAGTGCTTGATTATTTTTGTTTCCCTTCTGGCAACTAGTCCTAGAGCCGATAAATTCATAATCTCAGATTTGTGGACGCACTTCCACCAGTATATTTTCTGTACAAAAGTTAGAGGTTGAACCCATTATTTTATTTAAAGGATATTGAACTCACGATTCCTGAGATTTATATAATTATATGATATTTTTTCTGCTAATTTTTCTTTCTAATCTAAATATGTTTTTATCCACTTAAAATGCTTGTCTCATACATACTCATTCTATATTGTCTTGGCCTAGCTAGTTTACCTTACTAAACAATTTATTTTATTTTTTTATATACTTTTGGCATAAACATTCTGTTATACTTTGTAGTCCCAAGTAATTATGAGACACATGCTTTGGTCATACATATAATTAAGCGCACAGGCAGACTGCAGTTGAGCCTTTAAGGAAAATGCTTTTTCTAAAAAATTCAATAAGGAAAATGCTTTAGTCGCCTCACCTTTGTAATTAAATCCAGCCGTACGTTTGCATAGCACGCTGAAGATATTTTTTTTTTAAGATATTTTGAAGGTTGTACACTGTATTTATCTTTGAACAAATTAATCATTGGTTCAACATCACAAGGGAAAAAAAAAAGAAAAAAAAATAGAGCTTGATCAATTGTGCCAATCTTGAGGAGATTCTTTTGACATGAACTCGAAATACAGTAAAATTATTTCATCCTTTTCTCTTCTTCCCCAACCCAAAATATTCATATTCTTTGAAAAAACACAGGGGCTCTCTCCTGCCTAAAAAATATAAAAATAGTCGTTTTCGCCGTACACGTACCCAAAATTATGATCAGTCCCTACTATTTTCCAATGTAAGACGGATTTAGAAATTAAATGACAATAAATAATCCGTCTCATCTGGATGGCTTATAATTATCCAATAATATTGCCGTTCTTTGCCAACTCAGATTGCTGATATCAAACTTCTTTTTTTCTCTCTCTCTCGTTAAAGAAGACTCCCAACTGTCGGGTAGTCACACCTCTACACACATCACATACTATAAACTATATGGTCACACATCTACAATAAAAACCATATAGTATCACATACAATATAAGAGTCTTACTTTAGAATCTGATGTTGGTCCACCACTACAGAGCGAGGGAAAAAATTTTTCCTATATTTAATTTTGTAGAGGAGAATACATAGTAGTATAAAAATTGGAAAGAGGAGCAGCCAACAGGAGGAATCAATCTTTTTTCTGGTCCCTTCATCTGTGAAAAATAGATAGAAAAAAAAAACGGTTAATTAATTTGACCACCAGCTAATCTTAGTGAAATGAACTAAAGTCCCCTGGGGAGATTAGTTGTATAACAAGTTGTTGATCCTTCTCTGTGTTAATTAGGGGACTAATGAAGTGTGTCTCCACTAAGGTTCCCACTCTGAAAGGTAAGTTCAGATGTGGGCTGTGTTTCGAAACCAACTAATCTTGCTTTAAGAGACATGTTGCCCCCCTTCAATAGAGACCGCCATCATTTCTGGAATTCCAAAAAAAATAAAAGAAGAAGAAGAAAGAGTAGGCCTGACCAAGAAGGGAATATGTTTAACCCTTTTTCTCTTGCTTTTAATTTTTTTTTTTTCATCTTTCAAAAGTGTTTGCAACTGACAGCAAATGCTTTTCAGTAAGGTTTTGTGCATTTATTTAAGTATATAATAATAATTATTATAATTATAATAATAAGAAAAGCTATGAAGGTCTGGGTACAATACAAGGGGAGAGAAATTGGGTCTGACCCGTCCTGCATGAACCGGTCGGACACCGCCCTGACCAATACAGTTGTGAGTCTTAATTGCATTAGCCCAACTTCATTCTCTTTTGGGTCGCATAAGTACATGCCTGACAGCTAGTGTAGATTTTGTTTGCACGAGAGAATCTTCAAAAGCCTGTGTCTGGTCGAGGTTTTTGATGAGTCGACTCAAGCCCCTTTGACTCACTCGATCAGGTGACAAAATTGTGTTGCTTCTTTCTTCTTTTTTTGAAAAAATAAAGAAGAAACACTACCAGACCACCAGTCCATAATAAATATTCTCCCCATAGATTGCACATTATAAAAAGTTGAGCAAATTTAATTGGTAGTGCAATACACAATGAAGAGAGAGGGACATTGATTGAGCTTGTTTCACACCGTTCCTGTCACCCAATATTCCACAAACTTTTTTGTTTTAATTTGCTTCATGAGAAATTTGAGATTACGATAAGAAGAGAATGATGACTTAACATCATGGGCTATGCCAGATGCAATGACATGCAGCATGGGAACATTTGTTGCACGGCCCTGGCCTTTGAAATTGAAACCATAACTGTTGATGATTTAAGTGATCAGCATACGTATTTTCTTCCTGAAATTATTGAAAATATTATGATTATTTTTTTAGAATACTTTAACTAGTTGGATTACTGACTTGTTCCACGGCTATGACATTTGAAATATAGTGATCATTTAGTGACTTCTTTTGCTAATTAAATGACTAAAACAATATCATGATTATTAATTTATTATAATAAAAGTAATATTGGTACATTGGTTTCTTTTGTGATTTCGTTTTCAACCTTCACTTTGTTTCTGAGCAGAAAGCAAGAGATCCCAATACTCCAAAAGGTAAGGCAATAATCCAAAAGGTAAGGCAATAAAGAGTATAGTGGGCTATGAACTTCTGTATTTATCCATGATTCTGCCTGTAAGTAGAAAAAGCGGAGAGATACTGCCCAAAAATATACTAGTTGTTTCAACAACAAAAAAAAATATACTACTTGTAAATGAGAATATCCATCCCTGTTCCCTCGATAGCTTTTGCGTGATATAAGTTGGAATTCGAGGAGGTTTTTTATTTCTTTTTGCTATGGTGACACAAACATGACATGTGCATAAATGACACGTTTCACCTTGTCAGGTAGGGTATGATCCAAAATCTTCCTGCTGATTTTGTTCGCTACACTCTTCTAGAGCAGCATCCTTAATTTTGAATAGTTTTATTAAACTTCATTTTTAGGGAACTAATTTCGGATGATTTGATCGACCCTCTCAATTATGAACCTAGCTAAATCTTTTTATCTTTGGAAAAGGAAAATTCGAAGAATAATTATAGATTGCACGAGAGTAGACAACGTCATGTCTCATATTGTCCAAGTGAGATTGGTCCCTCTTTTCCCTCGGATCACTAGGCCCTTAAATTATGCCCCTTTAATCATGGGTCATCGCACGCAAGCATGGGGCAGCTCCTTAATGCGTATTATTGTCAATAGTTAGTAGTGTTGTATGCGTAACTGCATTGGTTAAGGATAACAAATCAAAGGTAATCAAGTTAATCTGTAAAGTGAAATTATGTAAGAGATCACAAATCCATGACTTTGGTCAAGTTAAAACATCCATGATTAAGACTTTACGGGGCCCTGAATGTCAACCCTAAATCATAAACCAATTGAACAGTAGAAAAAGAACCGTTTACTTCACGCCATAAACATCATGTAGAGCATATTGTCGACAACGTAAAACTTGTGTTTCCATTAAATTAGCATATGCATGGAAAAAAAAAATTATTGGGTATTTTGATGTAATGATTCTGTATTCTCAATCATGCATTAATTGGTTGCTCGTGTTAGGTCACCTTCAATGCCGGGTTATGAGAATTTGATGAGATGAATCTCACTACAAGTGTTTGGTAACGTTCGAAAAGGTCCAGGGATTCAATCTTTAGACCTAATGAGTTTAAGAATAGCCATCTAGAGGGAATGCTCAACAAAACACCTGCCTCTTGATTGGTAAACATATGCCACTTACTTGCTCCACCTTGACAAGGGATATCCTACCGTGGGTCATTCCCTGAATGCAACATTGCATGTACCGCACCACGCCAAGGGTGATATCTCACTCTGTACGAGATCGAAGAACTCAATAGATAGCAAGAATATTGTTCGCATATGATGATATATATGTATAATCCCGAAATGGAGCATACTAGATGCTTCATCTTTAATTATATTCATACAGGTCCCATCAATTAGACCTTCTCTTTCCTAGTGACTATCTTAGAGATTGATTAATTTTGTCTTTGGTATTTGGATTTGGGAAAAGGTTAACGCTTGTTTTTCTTACGTGACTGGAGTGACGCGAGGTGTTTAAGTTTAATGTATAATAAAACATTGTTACACAAACAGTAAGGAATGTCATGGCTAAATTATTCCAATGACTAAACTCAAATGCCGCGATCCAAGATTTCTTGCAAATCTTTTGAATCCTTATTATTATGTTTCTAGAGCTCCACACAGCACCACGTAGTAATCTATAATGTTAAATTAGTTTATGGCTATATTAGTTTAATGTTTCACACACAAAAATTTAAACTTGTTTAAGCGCTATTTGATAACCCCCAAGGATTGGATATTCTATCCTTTGGCTAATAAAATTATTGATATTGTGCTGAAAGATGCTACTTGTTTTAACAAGGGAAAACTGTTATATTTTCTGTCAAATATATATAGGAAGGAAGAAAAGTGACTCTCAAAAGAAAAAAGAAAAAAGGTGCTTAAAGAAAGGAAATGAAAATCATAAGGGAATATGGAGTCAATCGGGACATAACACCACCTCGATCGTGTTTCTTTCCATTGGAAAGGACGATAAGAAGAAGAAAAAAAAAAAGGAGATTCTTTTACAAAGGTCATCTCTAACTCGCAGGTTTGTGACAAATAATGGATATAGGTTAGGTACATTGCCCATTTCTTCAAGTCCCTAAAAAAGAAGGCAAGACCACTTGCTCTCTTCTCAAAATTTATTTGCTTTAGGCTTTAGCTGGGGCCAAAAACACAACTACTTGCGAAGCTACTACTCCTCATCAGTTTTTGATATGTTAAAGTGGGGGATAGAATTAATGAAGAAGATCTGAAAAAGTGAAATCAAAACCTTCGTTTTGGAAAGATCCTCTTAGCTTTATGTGGGTTGGCTCTTTCAAGTTTTTCACTCCCTAGCAGATAAACCCACTAGTGATTCTTTTTTTTGCTTTTGTTTGGCTCTTTTGGCCCAAAAAGTGATTCCACCCACCACGGTCACTATATGAGACGTTAAGACATGAAATATCATCTTCATGAGTGGAAAGAAATTAGTTTTTAGAATAAGCTTTTAATCAAGAGACCCAACATTATGATTAGATTGGTTCATGTAATTTTCGCAAATAGCGTGCGTTAGTAGACTAAATAAAAGGTCTACATCATTCTACAATTCATTGAAGCCTATCAATTTCCCTTTTGACTGGAATACTTTGATGATAATGGCATTTATAGTCATCAAAATTGACTCTTAGCTCATTTGCATGGCTCTTTCATGCTTTCCGGCTTCTCCTTGCAGCTTTTATTACCCTTTACGGCTCTGCCCCAATACATCGACAGGATTTTATAAAAAAGGATTCAATCCGATCACTAACTGTAAGACTTTTGTTATGATTTTTTTATGGAAATTTTTATTAATTAATAGTTTAGCAACTTACCTAGACGTAAAATCTCGACTTAATTTTGGATTATAGCACGGGGTTGGAAATCTCTTTTTGAGTAGCAGATCCCTGCTTAGAATCTAATGACACAGCCGTTTCCACAAACAATGTTGATTTATGTCCAAAAGCATCCTCTCTCAGAAAACCCGGAAAAGATTGTAACACAAAAAAAGGTTCTTCTTCAAGTTTATGCAGCTGTGAGCTGACATTCCTCCAGGCATTGTATGTGCCCACCTTTAATTCAATTTTTTAAGATTTTATATAAAAGATTTCAGGAAAAAGTAAGATGGGCTAACCCTGTTAGTTGTTACGGGCCGAAGCCCATTCAATACCATTAAGGATTAAATATACAATATCTGTTACATGGTAGCGAAACATATACATAATGCATCCATTTACACCAGAACCAAATAGATAGAGATGCTCCCTTTCAGAATATTAGTGTTAAAATAAATTTACCAGGCTTAATTTATTATCAGAAAGCTAATGTGGTTCTTAAAATACAAGGTTCTTGACGGAACCATCCATCAATTGTGGACTTAAAGCAAAGTGCAGGCAACTAGCAAAAACTGGCTAGTAACCTCAAAAGGATCCCTGGTCCTTGAAAAAGTAAACTCCACTATTATTGTCTACCGGGAAATGAGGTAAGTTGGCCAGCCCCTCTCAAATGTTGAAAAGCTGCCTTCACTGTAAGGAACCAACAATTTGCAAAGCCTCATTTGGGCTTATGTCTGACTAGTCATTACAATTAATTTCAATTTCACATACGTACGTATAGTTTTTTCTCATTTACTACCAAATTACAATAAACATTACTGCTTGGTGAAGATAAATAGATGTGAACCAGAAGCAAAACCAGGAGCTTATAATAAATGGTCATCACAGATAAGCAAATACCATACAAATCTTTGTATGTACTCCATATTGCCGGTTCTCTACCTCAATAAATACACAGATGGAATGATAAAATCCCAAATGACACGGGTACATACATCAAAGGCCTCTTAGTGCTATTACTATTAGCTAGCTGATACATTGCCACACCGGGTGCACTTCTATGATTTGATTGCTCAGAGTGAGAAAGCAGAACTGATGAAAGTATATAAATAATGGTCATGCTTGTAGGGCAGATGTTGGGCTAAGAATTATATAGTGGCTGGAGTGCTGTTTCTATGCACTATAAAATCAACACCTACTTTGACTACATATCTTCTTTCTCGCCAGCCCTCTCTTTCATTTACTGGTCTCCCCACTTTTGGTATCCACGTTCATGGGAATGACAAAGTCTCCATTAATGTTGAGAGAAGGGACCCTTCACCGGGGTACCCCTAAAGCCCACTAAGGAGTACATACGTAAAAGTGATCAAGTTGGTCGAGGTATTGGTTTGTTCAATTGCGTGCTCATTTTTATCAAGAAGAGAGGCAGTGGAATCTTTGGGCCAGGAGATGTGCATAAATCTTCCAAAGGTGACAAAGAAGATTCCTAGTAGGTCATTTTCAAGATCCCCACCTAGCCCATATCCGCGTGGGTATTGCTAGCAAAATCAGTGGACGGCACAGCAGTTGCCATTCAATCGATCGGTTTAGACAAGAGCTCTTTATGTATGGGGAAATGTTACGTTCCAACTTTCACTCGATGGGAGAGGCAATTAATTCATGGCTTATAATATATTCAACATGAAACACATCTTCGATGACACTTGGAATTGTTCAATCTGCCAACATGAGTAGTCACATCATCGTTTTGGTATAATCACGTTGGCGATTATCCTTAATTGTTATCGGGGGTAAATTCGAGTACGGTAAAAATGAGTTTTACTAGATAGTAACAATGACATTCACCATAATTTATTTACAACAATATTTGTTTATTCTTTTCTCTTTCAACTATTGAATATGATGAGGCCAAACTTGTTATCACTAACTTAGGCCATGATCCCACGTGTTGGGTCTGGTTCCCGAAAATCCTGGAATAGTCTGGATCCCAAAAATCCTAGAATAGTCTGCAATGACAAGACCACGAACCTCGCATTCAGATGTGATTCCATGGTAGGCCAAAATCCACATCGACAGCCTTGCAATGGCTATGCAAAGGGTGTGACTCTTCGAGTTCAAGTACGACACAATTTTTATAGGCTCCTACAATTCTTACTCTTCTTTAAGTTCATGTACTATATGCATGGTTTCATACACTGTATTGATTTAAATATTGGAGTGCTCTCGGCCAGGTGATAGTCACCCTGGGTCTCCTAAGTCCACATATATTTATTTTGCAGGTGACACATAGACTATGCACTTTCACCCGGGACATTTTATAATATAAAATTACATATTTATTTATTTATTTTCTTACATATTTATTTATTTAGTTACCTTCCTAGCTCGTGGATGCAGCGGCGGCAAGCGAAGGAAGCGATGGCCGGCGACGGCGCGAGGGAAGAAGGAGGAGTGGGGGTTGGAAACGAAATTGAAAAGAGATGAAGACGAAGAAGAAACCGGAAAGGAAAAGATGAGGAAGGAAAGAGGAGGTTGTGGGGTTAATGGTGTGATTGAGGGAAGGTAATGGGAGACATGGCCGTTGAGGCGTGATTGAGAGGGTGACAGTGGGCGACAATGCCGTTGTGGGTGGCGGCAGCAAATGGAGAAGCAACGGCAGAAGAGAAAAGAAAAAGTGGAGGAGAAGGGAAGAAAGAGGAGAAGGAAAAGGAGGGTTTTAGGGTTGGCTGGCTCAGCCCCGAAACGACGTCGTTTCGGGCTGAGGCACGGTCAACCCCCCCTTCAGTCAACGCGCACTGTTTTTTTTTCTGTTTTTTTTTCTTTTCAAATTTTAATTTTAAACCTTCAAAACTACGTAGTTTCGATCGAAGACTCAACAAGACCCGTGCTTCACCCCGAAACACATTCCGATATCAACGAAACCCGAAGCATGCGAAATTCTAACTGGAAATTGACATTTCCAAGGAAAGATAATCTATTTCCTCGACTAAAACTCGAAAATACTTCAAGGGTAAAATTGGAATAAATTTCCGAAAATTTCGAAAATCAAATTATAAAATCCGGGGCGTTACATTTATTTACAACAGTATTTGTTTATTCTTTTCTCTTTCAACTATTGAATATGATGAGGCCAAACTTGTTATCACTAACTTAGGCCATGATCCCACGTGTTGGGTCTGGTTCCCGAAAATCCTGGAATAGTCTGGATCCCAAAAATCCTAGAATAGTCTGCAATGACAAGACCACGAACCTCGCATTCAGATGTGATTCCATGTTAGGCCAAAATCCACATCGACAGCCTTGCAATGGCTATGCAAAGGGTGTGGCTCTTCGAGTTCAAGTACGACACAATTTTTATAGGCTCCTACAATTCTTACTCTTCTTTAAGTTCATGTACTATATGCATGGTTTCATACACTGTATTGATTTAAATATTGGAGTGCTCTCGGCCAGGTGATAGTCACCCTGGGTCTCCTAAGTCCACATATATTTATTTTGCAGGTGACACGTAGACTATGCACTTTCACCCGGGACATTTTATAATATAAAATTACATATTTATTTATTTATTTTCTTTCATAAATTTTTCCTCCCTATTAACTGAATGTTATAATTTTAGCATTAATATTTTTTCATTTTCCAAATTATTATTAGTACAGGTAAATAATGTTTATATATATTAAATTTTTAATTAATAATCTATTTTTTGTACGAAAATATTAATAAGACAAGTGTCACTCATATTTTTTTCTTGCCTAATCTTTTTTTATCATGTCTTAAATTTTTTTATATGTAGAAATTTGCACATATATCAATACACAATTTATAAGATTCTTTTCTTTGCCATGACATGCAACCAAAAAAAGGAAAACCCGTACCTGTTTGTTTTCACCGAGCAAGTGGATTTGAAAGCTTGTCTCAATGCTTGGACAAATCTGTCATTAACGTGGTTTGATTAGTTTTCTTTTATTTTTTTTTCAATTTAAACACATGCCACATCAGCTTCAATCGACGGAAACGGAAGGTAGGACTCAAATGGACTCAATATTAACGGTTTAGGACTCCATTGGCCAAGTAGTTAAAGTTAGGACTCAAAGGGAATTAGACATAAAGTTTTAGGACTTCCAAGGCCTTAATCCCTTATAAAGCCATATTGACCATGTCCAGAGAATTAATTTGCCATTATATACTTGCATATAATTCCCAGAAAATGTCCTGCCACGTTCTGGTTACCTCTCCAATGTGCTAAATGGGTGTCATATCATATCTGAGCTTTCAGTAATATAACGAAACAAAATTATATTAACGCTGAATATGTGAATAATGATTACAAATGAGAAAAAGTAAATCCGTGTTCATCTTCTAGCCGACCACAGATTGCATTCAGAATAGACTCATCTTTATCTTCCTCATATGTGTTTAGTTATTTCGGCGGGAAGCAGCTGAATGTATCTAAAAATGTAAGTGGTGGTGATGTCAAGTGTACATCAACATGCTTGTCCGTCTTGTATTACTATGGGTCGCGTAAAAAAGTAGAATCTCGGTTGCAACACTAATTACTACCATGGATAACTAAGTTAATTCAGATTTATCAAGCTATTGATTAAATTTTGGTTTGGGTTTGGATAGGGGCCGCGCGAACGCTGGCCCCACTACCACAAATAATGACGTAGGCTCTCCCAACTTGGGGAGACCATAAGCCAGGACCCAACCCAAGTGCAATGGAAGTCACTGACCTAGGCCATCGGCCTTCTTGATCACCGAATAGACCCCGTCCAGGTAAGTATTTTGCAATGTGGTTTTAGCCGTGGTTTTATAATTCGTCCTCTCGTTCAGTGCACCAACTTCACCGATGTGGGACAGTAGTTGGGCTAGGTGATGAACGACAAAACTAAAATTTCCTTTTTACCCTTGTGCCTTTCGTTCCACTTGATGATTGTGTACTTAACCAAAACCTTGGTACCCACTCAGTTCTGCTTCCGTTATATGGTGGTTACAGTTTTGTTTCAGTACGTCATGATAGTACATCATGTAAAATAATGAAAGGTTTCAGGTGCATTTCATGGAACCTGTCAAGGAAGCGTACCGCTAGTCGATTCTTCCACTTCTAACACATATCTATAATATATGCGTCGAAAACTTAAAGGAATTAGTTTACGTATAATCCATGGCATTGTCACTCTTTTTGCTGTGTGTCGACAGTAGGTGACTAGTTGCCTTTTTATTCTGTTAATATCGACAGTAGCTGACTCGTATATATGCTTAATTACAATGCTGAACCATTCTCCCACCCAAAGCAACTTACCAGAAAGAGTGACTGATTATTCGTGTTGTATAAGTTCTTAAGGAAGAACCAAGGATTATGAAGGTACACATAGTTGATGGTATAAGATTGAGAGGAAGATAAGCTCTCAGACGGAGAGGAATAATAGCTAAAAAATTTGAGACTTCAGACTAAAGTCCATTTGAGATAGTGGGCCAAGTTATAAAATTAATTTTGTTTATGAAACAAAGTTCATTCCACAAACTGAAATTAACAAGAATTGGTTACTATCAAAAAAAATAAAAAAACAAGAATTTGTTTTTGTTTTGGACAGGGGCCGCGCGAACGCAGGCCCCCACTGCCACAAATTATGACGTAAGCTCTCCCAACTTGGGGAGACCTTAGGCCAGCACCCATCCCAAGTGCAATGGATGTCACTGACCTAGGCCATGGGCCTTCTTGATCGCCCATCGACCCCGTCCAGGTAAGTATGTTGCCCGATGGTTTTAGCTTTCTTTTATAGTTCAACTTCATAACTTTAACTCCTCTACTTAGGCGATGTGGGAAAACAGTTGGGCTAGGTGAGCGCTTTTCAACATTTTCCTAATCCTACCCCAGTTCCTTTGGTGCCTTTACACGCTTGTTGAATCTCTGCCTCCCTCCAAGTGTTCACATAGCACACATTATTATTCATCGCATTGCACAGCCTTTTGTTGGAAGTTGACCATAGCTGACCGGCTGCCTCTTTATTCTGTTCATGAGTATGAATTAATTTTGTACCATTGTGGTAGTATCCAAAACCAATTATGGCTTCAGAGAGTGGCATGAACAGGCGAGGCTATACATCACCTGAGCGAGTTTTTGATAGGGCATTGACTTTGTTAGCCAAGAATTTCATACACGCATATCAGGAGGATACTCGTTTTACAAATGTGATTTGATGCAATCTAAAGTGCCAAACATCTGTTTACCAACCATTGAAACATACTACAGCCGGGACGACAAAGAGCCGAGATTGAGGCTGCATTGAAGGTTTCCAAACCCCCTTTCAATTGTTCCATTTATAACTTGTAAGTTGTAACACCCATTGGCACAGTTTAGACAAGTTTAGCATCAACATAATTATGAACATTACATTTTACCTTTCGAGAGGCTAACAAGGTACTAGGCAACCAAATGCAACGAAGGGTTTTGAGCGAGTACGCCGGTGTGCAATTCTAAAGCAGAAAAGGCACTCAAGCAAAGCACACAAGGCCTGCAATTCTTACAGCTCCCGGCTGATTGCCATTTTATTTCGCAGGCCGATGGTGGATAAACCCTTCATTTTGTTCCATGTTCCATTTCTTATTGACGCAAAAACAGAAAAATCATCGCTAGGCGATATTTAACCATCTTCCTTCCCTCAGATTAAACCAAACTTTTAAGAACTTTATATAAAATAGCAATAAGTGAAACATTTATCCAGCCAATTCAACACGGATAGCCTGCTTTACGAGTCGGCCAAATAGCGATGGTGCAAACTCAAAACTCAAAAAATTCTTTTAATCCAAACGTCTATTCCATAAACCGCGATTACAATTAAATTCCCCAGAACGAAGCATAACTACACAGGAACAGATCCATCCAGAACCAGACTTCTAATGACACCAGCAAAACCTAAAAACAACCACTAAACACAGATCTAACCGTAAACAGCACATTAACGTAAAAGAAGAACACGATCTAAGCCCTCTCGCCCCTGATCCTCCTGGCCAGCTGAATGTCCTTGGGCATAATGGTCACCCTCTTGGCATGAATGGCGCAGAGGTTTGTATCCTCGAACAGCCCAACCAAGTAAGCCTCGGCCGCCTCCTGGAGAGCCGCGACGGCGCTGCTCTGGAACCTGAGATCCGTCTTGAAGTCCTGGGCGATTTCCCTCACCAGCCTCTGGAAGGGGAGCTTGCGGATCAGGAGCTCCGTGCTCTTCTGGTACTTCCTGATCTCACGAAGAGCCACGGTTCCGGGCCTGAAACGGTGGGGCTTCTTCACTCCGCCGGTGGCCGGAGCGGACTTGCGGGCGGCCTTGGTGGCCAGCTGCTTCCTGGGGGCCTTGCCTCCGGTGGACTTCCTGGCGGTTTGCTTGGTACGGGCCATTTGGGAATAACAGGAAAGGAGAACAAGAAGTTGTGTTTGGTGTGTGTTGTTTTCGCTTTAGAGTTGGAGACTGTGAAATTGCGATGTGGAGATTGGGGGATTTGGGGGTGATATTTAAAGAGGGAGAAAAGTAGAGAGCGGGAGACGGGGAAAGTGAAAATTTTGGATTTTGTTGCTTTTGGGGTTTCGATGGATTTTGGGGGAGATTTTGGAGGGCTTTGGGCGGCGGGAATGTGTTGGTAGAGTTATTTTGGAGCGTGGATGTCTAGGCTATCCAACGGCTGAAAAAGAGCTGAGTGGGTGAGGCACGGATTGCGATCCGCGTGAAGCGTATGAGGACAACGGAGGAGTAAAGTTCTTTTCCTTTCGAGAGATGGCCATTTTAGGATAAGAGCATATCTCTTTGGTGAATAACCAATTTTGCTGTGATTTGCTGATTTTCTTCCAAAATTAACAAAATTTGTCTGACAATTTTCAGTGGTACCGTAAAAAATTGATGAAAACACACCGACAAAAATAGTGCTATGGCACTAAGATTTTTTATGAAATTTATTTTATTTGCCCATCTGGTATTAACCGTAATGAATAAGCTAAGTTTAACGTGAGAATTTAAGAATTCAAAAACAACCTAAGGATGGAAGGTTTAGTTTAGTAAGAAGATTCTTTGGAATTTGTAGCAATACTGAAACACAAATTCAGCCGCACTAAAGATGTGGACCATATAGGTTATGAAAGCTCATAACAAATTTGTTTGCATCTACAAATCTTTTCAAGCCGGCGCATCATGTATCTCTTCAATATCCCCAATGCCATCGGTGAAGAGCTGCCAGCGATCCTCGAGTAATATGAGAAATTGTGTGACGTTTCCTTACTATCACACACAAACGGGAAAAATAGGGATTAGATTGCTACCAAGGTAGATTTCTTCCCAACAAAAAAAGTTCTGCCCTTTAATCATTCAAGTTATTTATAGAAGTTACTTCTGTTTTCCACTAGCAAGAGCCACCTTTGTTTCAATTCTATATAGATAATATTCAAATAAAATGATATAGCTGCTTATTTCCCGGAGGTATTACCCATTTTGTGCTCTCATCTATACGCAGCAGTCAGCACATCCTATTTCTGCATAAATACCAAGGCATCATACCGATAAATTTTTGTCTGATTACTATAACTTACAACAACAGTATATTTACGCGAGGAATTCAGCAGTGTCTAGAACAATAAAACTGCAGCCATCCATTCAGCTGTTACACCCCCATTAAATTCTATATGTAAGTTAGGAAGTTACAAGACCACAAAGCCACCAGGTTCCTCTTGGCTTAAACAGAATGTTGTCAAAGCCTTTGATTTGTGAATCCAACGCGTTCTGTGGTAAATGAGCTCAAGATATTCATATTTTCTGATAGCGGGACCAGTGCTTTCAACCAAGAATACAACACAATACAAAAAAGGCAAGGAAAAACTCTTTGAACCACGAATACAACACCCTAACCCCTCCCTCTTGTACTTTATCCTTGAACACTCCCGCTTCAGGATACAAACTTGTTACCAGATTCCAACCTAGCTCTATCAGATGGAACATGGGGATATTTTGATCTTACAGTTAGAAGACAACAGTTAATCAGCCCCTGCATCCTCGGCCGATTTCTTATATTCTGGTTTAAGTTCATAAGTACCTTGATTTGTTCCACGCTTGTTGTATACACAAAGCTCATTCAGAATCTCCTTCAAGAATTGCTGCAGAGGAAGAAAACATTAGAAGTTTGAGCATCCATAATAACAGTCTATTAGTGTGAGCCCCTTGCTTATTAAGCACCTGAGAATAATAACCAAATAAAGAATGAACGAAAGAAAAAAAAAAAAAAGAAAAAAGAAAGAGAAAGAGAAGAATTTCACAAGCAAAATCAGAGCGAACATAGTAATGCTCGGATTGTGCAGCATAATCCTAAAATAGAATCAACTGAACAGAAAATAAAAATAACAGGTGATGTATACCGCAGGTTGATCAGTTTCTTGTACAAGCTGTTTTAAAGCCCAATTTGGTTGTCTTTCAAATAACTTGAACATGATATCCTGTAATTCCCCGCGATCCCTCCTGGTCCTCTTAACATCTGATTGTTTAACTGGCTGAGTTTTCTTCTTTTCCTAATCACGGGTGATACGCAATAATACAACATTAGTCAACAGAACTACGGACTCTTCATATTGTGACAAAAGAACCACAATTGTTCAACCACAACTTGAGCACAGTGGTAAATATACAACACCTATCCATTAAGAAGACATAATTCTGCATAACTCCATAACATGAAAACCATGCCAATCAACAAAATGAGATACATGCTTTGCATGATGAGAGCAAAATCAATACCTTGGCGCCAGAAGAAATTAAGCCAACCATTCCAGGCATTGGCCTCATATGCACTCCACGATCATTGTCAATTACCTGTTAAACAAACCAAGCGCAGAAGATGGCTGTTACAATTACATACATTGGCAAACTGAAAAAAACAAATCACGAGTAAGATTAATTACTTGAATCTGTCTATTTTTGATCATCGACTTGTTAGTCCTTTCACGGCACAATCTTCCATACTCCTCAATGTTCTCCTCATGGGGCTTCAAATCAAATTTGTGTTCCACTTTTCCTTCCAATGCAACCCTTCCTACAAATTATTTGAGAAGACATTGAGTTCCTATAAAGAGCCATCCTCAAAACAAACAAACAAAAAAAAGGAAAACCAAGAAGAGTGCCCAAAAAGAAGGATGCAGTACAATGCAGCAAAACAGATTTACAGAGTGATAAACAGTACCAGCTACACAGACAATAAACTCGTGATCAGAATACTAAAGTGCATAAGGAATCGCTAATGCACCACAAAAGTCCAAGAAATAAAATACATATCCAACCAGCATGCAATACTCGAAGAAAATGCAACACTATTCTAGGTATCACATTTTTGCTTAAGAACAAAAAGGGCCATTATATCACATGTGGAGAGGGATTATCATATTATAGAGTGGGAATAATATCTTCTTATGTTTGAACTCATGGAGAGGGATTTACATTTTTTACTTTGTCATATTTCACCTCTTACACATTCTTTAGTCACAGTAATTTCCAGCACTTGGTTCAGCAAACGAAGATTGTATAAGCGAGTCCTCATAAAATAAGGAAGAATCGAGCCAACAACAATAAGTAGATGTGGGCAATATTCAGTCTGTCTCATCCAAATTAACCCAAATTGGTAAAACATATTTATCGACAGCAAAACACAAAGTTAAACAAATTATCAGGAAATTCCATCTCAGCCCCAGTGTCATTGTAATGTGATGTTTTGCTTGAGCCACTATGAGCCTACTTACAACTGAATCTAGTTTCTCTTAAAATCACGCCCTATAGCATATAAGAAGAACATTATTGTTAGGTGAACAATACAGTGAGTGAAGATATGGCATGTAGAACATAGAACGCAGGCCTTGCAACAGCACTGGTCAAAGCCTGTACAGAAACATTAGCCACAACAGCAGCTTTCTACCAATAAACATGTAGAAGTGCAAGGATAGTGTCTGTAAACTTTAGAGCAAACATCAAAGAATTCACAGTCACAAACCAACTTTAGCAATTATTCAAAGCCAACTACTACAACATTCAGCAATCTTAACGGAGAAATAAGTAAACGTACAAGGCAGTCACCATAAAAACATCACTCAACTGTCAAAGTTTATTAAAGATCCCTCAAGTAAACATCAGTAGACACAGAGTAGACTTGATGCTCACCTTGATTTGTCTCTGAGAAAATGGACATAGGAACAAAGTCTTTAAACATGTTCAACGAATAACTCTTAGGTGCCATCCCTGTATCGGAGCCCGCCATCTCCATGGTGAACTGTTTACCATTCCATAAATGCATAAGAAACACAAAACTATAAACCACAACCAAACTCCATCACTAATTACACACAACTAATCATTCCCAATTGCAAACTATATAACATAAAAAAACAACAATTAACACAGCAAAACACATTTCAAGTCACAACAAGTCAACAGCAACAAGCATTCACCATACCTCTACCAAAAAAAAAAAAAATTGAACTTAATCCCTAACGGTTACATTCACAATCTACTTGCAGTAAATAAAATAGGAACTAGATTTATTTAACCAGCCATAACCGTCAAATTCCTAAAACGCATAGGAGTTACGAGTCAAAACGAGCATTAAATTAAACTCAGATTAACCATTACAGGTTAAAAAGAAAAAAAGAGTAGATTGGGAGAGGATTTACCTCAGGAGTAGAGTTGTCGTCGAGGGGATCGAGGGAGAGGACGACCTTGGCTACGGGGTGAGGATCTGAGGAAGAGGCGTGGCTTTGGAATGACCTGGCCACCACTACCGGACACTTCATCAGCCACACCGATCTGTCGGCCCTCGACGTTTCCAGATTACCACTGACGGTGCTACTGCTACCGTGATGGTCGTCTTCCATGCCGCTGCTCGGCTCCGTGTAGCTTTGCCTTTTTAGCTTGCTCCTCGACGGAAGTCGGGTGACGGTCTCCTTGTTGTCCTCCAGTTTTGCTGGTTTTAGTTTGCAGCTTTTTTCTGCTATTCTTACTCTACTCCGTTCTTCCGTGGATTCTCAGCTCTGCTAAATTGACGGAGTTCTTGCAGTGCTCTTGTCTGAAGAGATTTGAGAAATATTGAGGAATTGACCGGACCCAACTTCGAACCGGGTTTGGAAATCTGAACTGTTTACGTGATCGGTTGTCACACCGCTTTGCGTGTGAGCTAGCAGCTTATGGGCTGGGCCGCTAACGCGATTGGATCTATGGTCCATTTTAGTTTTACGGATTTATTTCATTTTTTCTTTAGCAAAAGATTTAGACTTTGCTCATCAAATTTGCAGCGAACCACAGTAGTCATTTTAACAAACAGGAAGAAGGCATGAACAATTCAACAATGTACCAAAACGAGCTCTAATTCCATTTCTTTTTTTTTTTTCAACAACGATTACAGCTAATTTCGGGAAAGCTAAACACGAGCAGATCCAGCTAGAACTACACTAACGCTAATAGCAGAAACTAAAAAGATAAGCGACAGATCTAAAAGTCTTAGATCTACACCCATAACCATCACGTATTAACAACAACAACCAGATTAAGCCCTCTCGCCCCTGATCCTCCTGGCAAGCTGAATGTCCTTGGGCATGATAGTCACCCTCTTGGCATGAATGGCGCAGAGGTTGGTATCCTCGAAGAGCCCAACCAAGTAAGCCTCGGCCGCCTCCTGGAGAGCCGCGACGGCGCTGCTCTGGAACCTGAGATCCGTCTTGAAGTCCTGGGCGATTTCCCTCACCAGCCTCTGGAAGGGGAGCTTGCGGATCAGGAGCTCCGTGCTCTTCTGGTACTTCCTGATCTCACGAAGAGCCACAGTTCCGGGCCTGAAACGGTGGGGCTTCTTCACTCCGCCGGTGGCCGGAGCGGACTTGCGGGCGGCCTTGGTGGCCAGCTGCTTCCTGGGAGCCTTTCCTCCGGTGGACTTCCTGGCGGTTTGCTTGGTACGAGCCATTTGGGAATAACAGGAAAGGAAATTAAGGAGTTGTGTTTGGTGTGGGTTGTTTTGCTTTCGAGTTGGAGAGTGTGAATCTGCGATGTGGAGATTGGGGATTTTGGGGGGTTATTTAAAGGGGAAGGGAGGAGGGTACTAGAGCGGGAGGGGTGAGGATTTTGGTGGGGTTTGAAAATTTTCCGGGGCAAATTTTTGGGTTACGACTGGGGAAAGCGTGGGAGAGTAATTGCGGAGCGTCGATCTGTGAGTTATCAACGGCTGTGAAACGATGTAAAGGGTGCAGCACGGATCGCGATCCGTGTGTTGTGAAGCGGGAATTTAAAAATGTTTGTGTTTGTTTAATGAGGATTTTGGGCCGTGGATTTAAGTGTTATCGACGGTTAAGGTTTGTGACGGAGAGTGACATGGATCGCCGTGTGTACGATTTTTCTCACCGGTTTTATTATCTTGCCACTTTTCTTTCTTCTGCTCAGTATTCTTTTTTTTTTTCTGATGAATCTTTCCCCTTTTTTTTTATGAATCTTTCCCCTATTATTGTAGAGTATGAGACTTTGTTGAAAATATTTTATGTCAACAAACAGTGTCTTAGTCTCATGTATCCCTTACGAATTCTAGGCTAGAATTATTAATAATAATCCCCCGATAAAGAATTGCATTTTTCTTATAATGAGACTGGAGAAATTTCCTTTTTTTTATTTTCTGATAAAAAATTATCATCTAATACAGTAAAGTTATTCTTGATAAAACTGTTATTTGTTAGTGGTTTCTCATCCAAAATCAGTGTATGAGCCAAAATAAAAATATGGTAAACACCGAATTTTAGCAAAACTAAAACGGGTGTCGTGGCATTACATGCAAGTGATGAAATTCGTCTTGATTTTATCTTTTAATTATCTTCATGACTTGGCTAATTGGCGCGTATCTATGAGACTATGTCCAATGGAAGTGAAGTACAAACAAATAGAATACATAAAACAAATAAACTAGTGGAATATTATAGCAAATCCGTGGTTACATTCTAGATTGTCCTAGAGTTTTAAATATATCCTGCGGAATAATATTCTAAAAGTAGTCGTGTGATATTATCAAGAAAAAATCAAGAAAGGAAGCAACAAAAAAACACCAAAGAATGAGAGTAAAGATAAAATTTTTATTTATAGAAGCTTTTGGGTTACATTGGAGGGGGAGAACTTAGAGAGAAAAATTATATTTCTGCCACTAGGATAATGGGACTTGGGGTTTTTTTAGATTCTCCTATCTCTTTTATACTTAGCCTACGCGTGTGGTTAATCTAACGGTCTTCTTTTGCTCATATTCCTTTCTTCTGATGGCCTACATGTACCCTAATCCACCCTGTCCGTACCGCCAGCTGCCATGCACTATAGCTTCTGGGTCCTTCCACTTAGTAGGTTGGGCCGCGCAGTGGACTTGACCTCTTATTTATGGGCTTTGTCAGGTGAGGCTTGTATTATTTGGGCCCGAGAATTGGGACGAACATATCATCGTGGGCTCTTCCAGAACGAGTCAGGCAATTCACACTACGCCAAGCCTCAAACTGAATGCGCTTTAGGTGGATGGTTGTACATTCCTAGTTGGGTTTATGTAAATAAAGATCCAAACTTTACATAATAGATATAAGTTTGGGGCCAATATGACGGATGTTTTATATTGATAATTGGATAAACACAACTAGGTTACAATGATGGGCGTGTGTATCAATAGACAAACAGTGGCCACAGGCGTGCTAGATTGACATCTAGGCACTGCGGTCCTCTAGCGAACTGACCGCAGGATACCGTTGTAAGTATCTGGAAATGTCTCGACAACCATCATAGATCTATTCTATCCCTACACTAATGGATGCAAGAGAGGTAATGTAAAAAGAAAATGGTTACAAAAGATGAAATTTAAAGAATAATAATGTAAAGTAATAAAAATAATGTGTTTGTTGTGTGTGTGTGAATGTTTGTTTCCTGTATGCTATTTCCTTATATACCTGCCAACAGGGGTAGATCCAGGGGCAAGTAGGGACCCAGGCCCCCCTAAAATTTGATTAGTTATACATATGATAATAAGTTGACATGAAATTTCTTACAACTTGGTAGCAAGTTGTGCAATGTTGGGAAGAGGGTAGCGCGGATTCGAGTCACGTGTCTCACATTCTTCTAATCTATACTAATTTGTATAATTTTGGCCCTCCCCAACAGTTTGTTTGGGAATACCCTTAAAGTATGCAGTTGCTCAGTACTCTAATGCCCATTGTTCGTCCTCTATCGGTGTCCTCTCATTTTGCCTTTAGCCCTTGATTGGCTCTCAGCATTCCACTTGTCCATACAGAGCCAAACGTACCGTCGACTTTAGTTTGTTCCTGCTTGTGCCCATAGTAACCTCGTTGGTATCCCCCCTGGGCCAATTATAAGTTGGGCTTCACTGTCCTGCAATGGTCCTAACCGTTAATTCTTTTGGGCCTAATCCGACTATACTTATTGTCAACTTTAGTCCTTATTAGGCGCCCCTATAGCGGGCTTGCTCACCCTTTCCTCTAGGCCTACAACAAAGCTGGAGGGGTGTAAATTTTGGCCATAACACACCCTTATAAAAGACTCTTGAAAAATAAAAATCAGAAAAAATTGTTTATGCAAATACATTTTTGGCAAATATAGTAGAACTAACATGTTTTACATTTATACAAGGAGGTTTGATTTGAAATATAGTAAACGAAATTGAAACGCCCGGATCCCAATTTATTAATATAAATTAGAATTTAAACATAAAATGACTAAATTGCCCTTATCATTCCCGGGACACAAAAATCATCAGCTAAATACTCGTATCCCAAATAACCCATTAAATTAAATTACAACATGAGAAGTGACCAAAATGCCCTTCTACCCGGGATACGGTATCAACAACATGATCAACATTCAATCAAATAATAAATAATATAATGGAATCAAGTACGCAGCGGAAGACAAAAATACATAGCAACATGCATGCAATGAACCCTATGGATCCGACCCGAGGAGGAAAGCACCGCCACCTGCTGATATGCTCTTCTGATCATCGATCAGCTAACCTGTGTAAAGACTGTGAGGGGGTGAGACCAACCACTGTCTCACCACAAACAATAAACCATAGTATACAACTACAAATCAACCACAAATACACCGACATTAAGCAATAGCAATCACAGTGCACAAACAAGTACAATACACAACACAAGTCATCATCAGACTTCAGACCATCACTTATCATTACTTATATTATTATCGTTGTTATTAGGTTTAAATATTTTATTAGGGCCCTCTACTGTGTGCGTCGAGCTCGGTCCCGTCTGATCAGACAACCAGGGCATAAGCCCAAATACAATCAGGGCCCAAGCCCAAATATCATCATAGAGAGAGAGAGACAGACAGTGAGAAAGAGGGAAGTAGAAAGGGGAAGATAGAAAGAGGGAGGTAGAACCGGTCATCACAGACCCATATGCAAATCCGCATATACCATGCTATCCCGCATGCAATCCCGAGGGGTAACACTTCCCGCTCGAACCAACCGGTCAACAGCCCCACAGTAGAATATTTTTATTGTACATTATTCTTGGGTATGTTTAAAGTGTTATGTGTGCCATACGTTATGATTATACAGGGTTGTGTGGATCTAATATCTTATTCTCAAGTTCGGGCCTCCAGCCCACAGTCTACCACACAAACCACGAATCCATATCTCATGTTATTTAACATAACAAAACAAGTCATGCTCTACAGACACAATATATCACATCGGACAACAGGTCACGTAATCAGGCACACCACATGTATCATCAACATAATACACTATGCAAATAGCAACATCGACACAACAGGCATACACGCATATAGCATTCAATGCCAAACAAATATTACCACTTAGTATATCATGTTAATTAACCGAGTATTGTAGGCAGTAATGCATACAAGGGTTTATATGTCCTCACCTGGGCCATTAACAATTGTTTGAAAATCCGGCACTTATTCAGGTACTCCCCAGGATTATCCAATGCCTAAACATGTAGCCGCATGTATCATTTAAACATTCGTTCAAAAGACAAAGTGACACTAGCATGCTGTGTACTTAGCTTTATAAATTCAACGTTTTACGATCCTGATAAAGACAAAGGAAACTTAAAAATAAACTAAAGGCTAAGCCATATTATTCTTATAAAACTCCTATTAGAAAACTTGATACAAACCTACTTATATTTAATCCGCTCAAGCCCTTGAGTAACATCAATTCTTATCCCTCCATTTCATGCCAGGATAGGAATACTAAAATAACACATTTCTAAATAATGCATTTGAAAATTCGAAGATGGAAAGAACCTGGACTCCAAATATTAGACACCCGACCAGCCTATCAGCTCCATTACCGAGCATAGACCTGAAGCTCAACATAAATTCATATTTTACATTTGAAATTTGCACATAAGATTTAATCATCCCAGGACCAAGAACTCAAGCCTTCTTTGAAATCATTCAAGTCAAAACCCCCGGGTTCATGCGCATGTGCCATAAGCGTCAACCCATGATTAATACAAATTGATTATGAAGTGTCAATTTACCAGCAAAACATTGTTCATAAAGTAATGATTGATTAAAGAAATTGTTAACACCACATAGTACACGTGGAATGCACTAAATTGAAGTTGGCAAAATGCATATAGTTTCTGGTGTAAAACAAATACACAGAGTATTTGAGATACATCAATACATAATAGAAAGAAAAGAGATTTTATTGATATGCTCCAGCCTCGGTTACAAATGACTGCATGCCTACAAGCAGCATTATGCTCCCCCTTATATCTTGCTTCCTTTCATGCCTTAGCCTCCCGTGGAATCTGCTTCCCAATAAGATAAGGACAGGTG
>JAKUCV010005106.1:0-29438 GCA_028386065.3 Turnera subulata | reverse complement strand
CCAGTCTACAGCAGAAGAAAAAAAAAACCATTACCAAGGGCAGCCTTTATCTGATCGATCCGGGGGTATAATTCTATATAGTTGCCCCTTGAAAGATAGCTAGAGATAATACCTGCCTAAGCGATCCATTGCCGCAGAAGTGCCTGCATAAGAACTTATTACATATTAGATAGTTTAAGGTATATAACGAATTGCTAGAAGGAGCATAAGCATTCCACACAATATCGCATTCACAAGTGTCATTATATGCTATATATGAGAAATTAAGAAAAATGCAAATGGTGTTTAAAATGATACTGACCGAAAACACATTTATTTTGGCATCTCCTAATTAAGTAAACATAGAGCCATGTCCAATTTGTAATAAAATTTTATTCAGTGTATGTCTTTCAGACCAGATCAGGGAAAGCATCCTAGTGGGAGAAAAGCTATAACCCGTGTGCACCGCCAAAAAAAAAAAAAACAGAGAGATTCCATGCATCGTAAATGAAACAAATTTTAGGACACCATCATGCTTCTTCCACAGTCCGATTTCTTGTTAATTGATTATACATTCATATACAGTAAGCTCTTATAATTAGTTGTCTTCCATGTAAGAAGCACTGCTTTTTTTGCTTAACAGCAAACCGATAGATAAAGCCTCATTAATTTATATGTGAATCATATGCATGGACCTGTGATATATATACATCACCACTATCAACAAGATGCTATAAAACCCACCAAAGGTGAAAACATTAATAAACAACATTTTGCAGCCAAGTAAAAGAGTAAGAGGATGTAAAAACAATATAGAGAGACTTAAAAGAGAGCGCTAGAACATGCGATATATAAACCTAATGATCTTGGTGAGGTAGTCGTCAACAATGGTGTTCCAGAAGGGTGCCATGGCAGCTGTACATTCTGCAACAATGATAAGCTTCTTCGTGTCCATTTGATGATGATGATGTATATAGCCGCCGCCTGATGATCAAAACACAGAAATATTAATTAAGAGACGACGTCTGACTCAGATATTGAAAGAGATGATCAGTGTATGTGTGTTAATTAGTGCAGGAATATTGTTTTTATGGGGGGTAGATCGTAGAGTGGTTTGGCATCTTCTTTTTTTTTTTGTTAAGAAGAGACCGAGTTGTATGTGCAGGGACCAGTAAACTGCCGGGTGGCTGGTCATGGACACACGTTACATTGTTCCTCGCTGTAGTTTCTATTACTTTGCCGTTACAACCAGTTCTGGCTTCACTGGACAAAGATGCCCTTATCTTTCTCTTCATCCATCTCGGTAGGTAACTGACATCATAATCAGCCTGGTCTTTTTTTTTTCGAGGGTAAGGCCTTGTTTACTTGTATCATATATTTATGTTCTTTTGTAAAAACGGATGAAGTATATATATTGATTTTATGTATTTATAACAATCAAATAGCACACAATGGTGCCTCAGCGAATGCAGCTTAACAGAGAATTAATAGACCATTTGATTATTGGTTGTTTATAATTACCGATAATAAGCCGAGTCTAGTTAAGTTTGAGATCGAATTAGCATCCACTACTGCAAGTATCGGATAAATCAAACACTAGTATCGGATAATGGTGCCTCAGCGAATGCAGCTTAACAGAGAATTAATAGACCATTTGATTATTGGTTGTTTATAATTACCGATAATAAGCCGAGTCTAGTTAAGTTTGAGATCGAATTAGCATCCACTACTGCAAGTATCGGATAAATCAAACACTAGTAGTTAAAAGCCAACTGCACTTTGATTGCTTTAGAACTCCTAACATATAAATAAGTGTCACGTGGCTTTAGGGTTTCGAATAAGGGTTATTGTTTTGTTGGTGAGATTTCCGGTTTTCTTTTGTTTTTTTTTTTTCACTTCCATTGTTTTTCTTCCGTTGGTTTTTTTAGTGTGGTTGAATAAAATTTTCTTTCTTTTTTTATTGCAGATTTTTAAACATTAATGATTGCATAATCAAAGAATATTGTGATGCTGCTAGAGGATTGTTGGAGAGCAATCATGGAGTCATGTTAATAATAGTTTTATATATGTTGGTCATCTTCTTTGGGTGATTTGTTGTCCACCTCCTACCGAGCAGGAAGAAGAGTATGATGAAACCATTCACCACATTCCATTCACCAATGTGGAGAGAATTTGGTCAACTTTATGAAGAATATCCTCAAAGAGGAAAAAGAGATTATCCTTATTGAAAAACACAAAGAGAAAGAAGAGCAAAGTAAGGAAGACAAGATTTTTCTTATTGAGAAGGAGAAAGAAAAATACAAGAAGGGAAAAGAGATTATCCTTATTGTAAAAGAGGAAGAAAAACAAAAAGAGGAAGAAGAGACTCTCTTTCAAGAGATTCTTAGAACTTTTCTTATTGAAAAAGAGGAAGAAAAACACAAGAAGGAAGAAGAGACTATCCTTATTGTAAAAGAGGAAGAAAAACAGAAAGAGGAAGAAGAGATTTTTCTAATAGAAAGGGAGGAAGAAAAAACACAAGAAGGGAGAAGAGATTATCTTTATCCCAAAAGAGAAAGAAAAACACAAAGAGGAAGAAGAGATTGTCTTTCAAAAGATTTTCCTTATTGAAAAGGAGGAAGAAGAACACAAGGAGAAAGAAAGAGATTATCCTTATTGCAAAAGAGGAAGAAGAATACAAAGAAAAAAAAAAGAGATTATCCTTATTGCAAAAGAGGAAGAAAAACACGAGGAAGAGATTGTCCTTCTTGAAAAAGAGGAAGAAAAACACAAAGAGGAAGAAGAGATTATCTTTATTGAAAAAGAAGAAAAAAAATACGAGGAGGAAGAAGTTGTAATTGTGATGGAAGGATATTTGAAGAACTGCGAGCCTAAAGAGAAGGAGGAGGAGGAGTACCACAGAGAGGGATGAGGAGGAAGATAGAAAGATACTCCATGATGGTGAAGAAAAAAATTAAGTTTTTTTGTGAATAATATATAGGGTTGTTGGTTTTTTTTAACTTAATTTTTTAAGATGCAAAAGAATAATAAGTTTCTTTTTTTTTTTAGAGCAAAATAATAATAAGTTTCTTTCTTATTAGTTTTTTTGCATCCCTTAATGAATTAAGGAGAGTATTCATTATTCTACCTTAAGGATTAAAAATAAAATTGATATCTTAAAAGAGTAAAGAAGTGTAAGCAATAAAATATAAATTTAAATTCTGGAGAATTCATGTCCTATACAAAAATTAGAAAAATGATTTGTATAAGTTATTTGAAACGCCCAGACCCGTATTTACCGTACACAGTAAACACGTGCCGGAACTGTGACGACCCAACCAAAATAAGACCCGGCATACAGTGTATACAACAATAACTCGGCCCAACGGCCCAAGATAATAAAACAACATAAGTAACAAATCCGGCTCAATGGCCCAATAACAGCGAAAGCATTGCACAGCGGAAGACTTAAATAACTCACTAACACTGTATGCGACACATGCAAACTATGGATCCAAGCCCTGTCCAAGGGAAACGTCGCAGCCTGTCTGGAATGCATCAACCTGTACCAAAAGTAACTCATCCTACGGGATGAAAGCCCGCAGGTGAGGGGTGAGTCCGAAGTGCTCACGACAATGGAAAGACGATCAATATGGACACTAAAAATTACTCAAGTCCAAAAACAACAGTCAAACCAAAAGACTCAAGTAAAATCTAATTATCCAATTTTATCTTTCCGGGCCCCGTCACGGATAAGCTAGGGTCGTACCAGGTTATCAACCTGTTCCTGGTGCCAGATCAAAAGAACCCAGGGATAGACATCCCAAAAATAACAAACCGGGATAGACATCCCAAGCATAGACATGCTTATCAAGTAACCCAGATCATGGCCACCACAAACAGTCTCTAACCATCTGGTCGTACCTCTACTTACCACGTGACAATTATATTACCGTCATTAAAAACCAAGTCACAGGGATCAACATCCCTAACCAAAATCCCGGGATAGACATCCCATCCAAAATACCAAGGATTGACATCCTTGTCACAATTCATTAATTATACCATTACTCTTAATCCGAAAAAAACACAGAAAATCAACACGGGATAAACATCCCAAAAATACCCAACAAGACTCCGGGATTAACATCCCGAACCAAAACACAGCAAAAGCACATTCGACAATGCACAATCATCAAAACATGATAACCGAGTAATATAGGCACATATTGAAGGAAATCCATCCTCACCTTGGCCGATTACTCAACTTCGGAAAACAGTGACCGGTACGACGCCGGCTCCTCGGGAAACTGCCCGATATCTGGACCTATACATCAAAACAACACATACTCACATAAATGCATATAATCGGTATACTATGATGCCAATACTACGAAATTACCCAAGATTAATTCAACAGTAAATCACGGTAAATAGACTTCTACAGTCCGGTAAAAATCCAAAATTTTTACCCGGACTGTTACATTATTATAGATAAATTTATAATTTAAATATAAAATAAAGTTGTGGGGAAATAAATTTTAAAAATTATACTCTTATAATAATTGATAATTATGTATTAGAATAATATTGGTTATTCTAGAGAATAACCGTACTACGTGCATTGTGAAAACTTTTTTTTTTTTTTTAAATGCTTAGCCATTGCAATTGTAAACGTTAGCAGTATAGTCCAAAATCCAACACCCAAGTATCAATATTTCCTTCTCCGCCCAGTGGCCCAAAGCCCACATACTATCCCGCAACGAAACGACGTGTCGCTCGTAAATAATATTATGAAACGGTGCGTTTCGCAGCCAGAGGCCCCGAGACTTTTACAGTCGTCTTGGAGTGAGAAACTACCGGCCCTACTCGTTTGGTTTTGCAAAGAGGAAGGGAATGGCGTTGAATTCTCAGAAATGGGGGTATGTACGGATCATCACGGGGACAATCCTGGGTGGCGTTTTGGGTTTCTATGTTATGCACCGTCTCGAAGTCAGCTACAAGGTCTCAGCTTTACCAGCTTTGCAGCTTCCCTTTTCTCTATTTTACTCGGTTTTGTTTACTGTGAAACAGAGAGAAAGTTGGGAACTTTCTACGTAATCTTAGCCTTTCTCTGCTTCCTTGCAAGTGGGTTTTAGTTTCAATCACCTAATTGTTTGTGTGTTTGTTGAATTGGTTTTGTTTTGTTCTGTTATACTCAGGAAAAGATGAAAGAGAGACTGAGAGAGTATGAGTTGGAAAAGCAAAGGAAGGAGAAATTGAATTCGCTCGAAGGATCTGTGTAGCTTTTTCGCTTTTGAGTTCCTTTTTTGTATTTGTATCTTTTCATTTCTGTTTGGATTCTGAGTAAAGGGTGGGGAGTGGAAGAGAATAAAAGTAAAACACAGGAAGGTGAGGCATTTTTACTTTGCTTACTTTTCGTATCATTGTGTGTTTTAATCGGCTTGAAATGAACTTCTTTTATCTACTTGGATGTTGTAGTAGACTTGTACTTTGTGTTGTCTCGTTGTGCTTTATGGTGTATTTAAGCTTGTATGTGCATCTCTTATTTACTGTATATAGACTGCTCTTTTGATTCTTCACATTGTAGGAAGGTGGTGTTGCTCACTTTTGGTTGACTTGTTTCTGTTTCTCTTTTGGACGAAATGCCTTGGCTAACTCCAGAAATACCAAGTAGTTGGCAATACCTGCAAAAGGTTGAAATGTTTGTCTGTAAAAATTTTCTGAAATTCGTGGTCCTGTTTGAGTCTCCATATTTACTCGAGACTGTTGTTTCTCTATGGTCATTTGAATGTACAAGAAACCTTTTCCTTCGTTGCTCTGAAACTTTGCTTTTGATATAAGGTCAACCTGTAAGGCTAATTCTTCACAAAATAGATCTCTTGAAGGGATTAGGTATATCGCAACTCCTTGACCTTTCATTTCTTTCCGAAACTAGTTTCTTTTCGTTCCTTAATGTGGAGATATTCGATTGCCCGAGAAGAGAATATGTGCTAGCAAGAGCAAATGCATGATTCTTGATTGCCTTTTTCCAATGTGTAGTTGGTAACAATCCAAATTTGATTTATATTGGTGAAGTAGTTTACGCTGAGATTGAGCTTGTTGGCGTTGCTATAAAATAAGAATTATTATTGTGGCTCAACTGTATTGTTGGGCCAATATGCTAAACTAAGATGTAGCAAAGAAAGGACTTTTCCTTCATGAACCGCCATGTTAATGTCATGCATCTGTTTAATATTGTGAATGAATCGTACATGTCTCATCTATGTATTGATGGGGAGGTAGTGACTGCCAGTCTGCCAAAACCCCGGCTCTTTTCTCTTGTGATTCCTGTGAATATCTTCTCGCCTCTCTTTACATGCATTTAAAGAGTTCCTGTGTGTGCTTGCTTGGTGATGAAAATCTTTACTGTTGTCAAGACCAATGGGTGTTTTGCCAACATGAAAAAGCATTATTTTTGCATGTTTCCTTTACCTGCCAGTTTTTGATATATCTGAAATGACTAGGAAGGAAAACCTTGTGATGGAAGGAGAAGTGAATTGATATCATAGAAGTCTTAAGATAACAAATTAGATTAAATTCCAAGTATTTCTGGAGTCTTAGCTATCACTGAGGTGCCTGTGATGTTGTGGCTTCCAAATTGTCAAAATATTCAGATCGGAGTATTTAGACTTTTTTCAAGACATGTTCCCTGTGCTAGTTAGTTCATGGTCGTATGGTGTTCACTGATATCATAGAATAGAGTTGGCGGCCTCTGCTAATCTAATCCTGATTCCTGTTTCTGCTTACTCATTTTCTCGGTCCATTATTGTTTTTCTTTGTGGTTTCATCTTCAGTTTTTTTCATGACCATGGTTTTGGATGTCTTGGTGTGCAGGATACACGACATTATGAGCAAGTCCTTATGAACTGCCTGGTCTTTTGTTCGAAGGTGGATTGCTATTGTTCTGCATTATTTGATGTAAATGGGAACAAGACAGCGGCTTTCTGTAATCTTATATGGTGGGATTGCTAAACTCTTTCTTCCCTTTTAAAGAAGACAGAACTTACAACTTACTAATTTTGATTTATCGTAGTCAACGAAATTCTTTCCATTTCTTTTCCAACTTGCCTCCTGCTATGCCGCTCTCAAGTGTGAAGTTTTCCATTGTATCGGCAACAGAAAGAGGATATAGAACTTCCATTTTGCAGTTCTTTCATGTCCTATTGGGACCATTAACATCATGAAATGACCGTATCTCAAAATCTCCTATGTTCCTGCGTTTATTAGGTGCATTAAAGATTTTGTTCTGTTGACAAATCCGGGTGGATGGTTTTGTTTTCCCATTATTGAACGCTGTTTTGGCTGTACTAAACTACTATTGAGGCGGACTAGCCCATCAAGAGGAGATTCCCCGCCGGGCAATGCTTATAATTATCTCGAGCCTAAAATGTTCAGTTTGTGTTTCACTTGTAGTACTACAGGCTTAGTAATCATAAACTCGTCGAGTTGGTTCGTCAAAATTAATGAGCCACGCTTTTAGCTTTAACGAGTCAAACTCAATCCAATATCCATAGAGCTGAATTTCTGATTATATGGAAGCAGCTTATCTCAATTTTATACATTTCATATCATCCGCTAAATCTTAAAGTTTGTCCTTAACACAAGCTATTGCACCTTGTCCTGATGAACATGTTTTTTTTTTTTTTTTGTTGATGAACCTGATGAACATGTTAGCGTGGAACAACAAATTTAACCGAATAACGTAGTTGACAACAATTCTAAAATTTTACCATGCTAACTTATGTCACGAGCCTAGGAAAGATATTATTATATTCCATATTGGATAAGAGATAGCATTTTGTTGTTATCACTTATAGAATTAAGAGAAGAGATCTGTAGTATCATAAAAGAGAAGAGATTTTAAGAAAAATGTTTTTATGTCTTCCCTCCTTTTTTTTTCCTCCTCTTTTTCTTTATGCTATGACACTTAAACCAATTACGCTCGTTGTACTAACCCTCTCTATTAGGACGCAACATTGTTAGATAATTTTGTAATAATTACTTTTACGCTTATTAAATATTAAGTGATACATTTGCGCATGAGCAGCAACAACAACAACAGCGACTTGACTGCGACTCTCAAATCAATCCCTCCAGCATTTGAACCCAAAAATAGAAAACTCTCAAAATTTCCACGGCAAAGTTCAAAGTGGAGGAGAAAAGCTCACTACTAATACTTTATCCCTAACCTTGTTGTGTCCTAACTAACTACACACTACAGGGATTGAATTTTATTTTTCATTTTTGTTTCTTCTCCTCCTTTTGTATCGGCGGGAATCATATATCTCGCCGTCGCCTCGTTTTACTTTTATTCTTCCTTTATTGTTTTTTCTGCCCGTTTAAGAGAGAAGGAAAAAAAAAAAACACAAAAAAAGAAGAAACTAGTAGGATTCAGGCGGCACATAGAAAATTCACAACCGGCCGGCGAGGAGTTATGTGACAAGGATCATGGCTGTTTCTTCCTTTCCTCCTCCGCCACCGACGGCGCCACCGGGTGAAAGAAACAAGGCGCGTAAGAAGATCAAGACCCGGATCTCGAGACGCGCTACCTCTGCTGCTGCTGCTGCTGCTACTACTCCCGGTCCTTCTCGGAAGATCAGGAGACGCAAGAAACATACGGTAGTTCGAGTAGTAGGAGCCCGAATCTACGATCCTCTCAATGGCAAGACTTGTCACCAGGTTCTTATAATACACTCGCTCTCCATTCCCCATTGTCCCGGTCAACCTTGAATTTTTCTTTTTTTGGGTGTTATTTTTTTGGTTATGTTTTTATGTCTTAAAATTCATCCGTGCGCATGTTGCAGTGCCGTCAAAAGACATTGAATTTAAAGGCGACGTGCAAGCAGAAGGAATGCGCATCCCATTATTGCCATAAATGCCTCTGGAACAGGTGGTTCTGTTTGAAGTTTTATCCGGGAGGACCTGTTTCTTTCTTTGTCTCTTAGGGTGTTGTCTCTGTTTGGGTTGATCAGGTACGGAGTAAAGGCCGAAGAGACAGCGTGTCTGAATGATTGGATTTGTCCAAGGTGCAGAGGGGTTTGCAATTGTAGTATGTGCATGTATGTGCCTGGCTTCGCCAATTTGAGGATTACAGTTTTTCTAAACATTTTTCTTTTTTGGGTTTAGCACTGTGTGGCAGGACTCTCGTGCTAATTATTTCTTTCACTTGATCATTGTAGGAAAAAGAGAGGTCATCGTCCTACTGGGATTTTTATTCATGCAGCAAAGGCTAATGGTTTCTGTTCAGTGTCAGAAATGCTGCATCATAAGGACCTTGAAGTTCCGCGGTCTGAGAAGACGGTGGGAGATGATGGAAAAAAATATGCGAAGAAGAGGAAGAAATCTTCGAATAAGGTTTGGCATGGTTGCGTCATTTTCCTAATACTGCAACTGTGTATCACTAGTAGTTACCGAAACATACTGATGTAAATCAACTTAATATGGGCATTTCTATGTCGGAAATAAACCATTGCACAATTTCTGCAGGAAGTTGCTGTCACGTCTGCTAAAAGGTTGAAGCGGCAGAATGGCTCTCAGGGACAGTGCAAACTGGAATTGCTAGCGAAATTGGTCGAGATTGGACTTACTGGAATGGGGAAGTCAAGGAACGATGATGGAGCTCAAAAAGCATCCGAGGGTGACAAAAATGCTTATTCCGCTGCCCAAAGTAGTCCTGAAAAACATCAAGTGCCAAAAGAGGCATCTAACCAGAGGCAAAAGCTGAGTAAAAGGGATTATGCATGTCCACACAATGTACATCATGATCACTTTGTAGCTGACCATCAGACAGTGGCTGAATTGCACAAGTCTAAGAGGAAACATGGCATGGAAGTGGGGAAGTTTACTTCTGACACTAAGCTGCTGCCACCTCAAGGCATCGAAGTAAGAAATCTGGATGTTGCTGATGCAGCCGCTGAGGATGTGGGGGATGCATTGCGGTTCTTAGAATTTTGTGAAGCTGTTGGAAAGGTAAGTACAACAATGTGTAGTTACCCTGTGTCAGAGGTTGATTGAATTAGTAGCAAACTTTCATTTCACCGACCCACTGGCCCCTGCTCGGCCCTTGCTCTTCATAAATCTTGTCAATAGAGTGGTATTAGTGAGAGTCCATTGGAGACTTTATGTATAACAAGTATTCTCTTAAATGGAGCCGTATGAAATGGAGTGTTTCCTGAAGTTTTCAAGATCTATCACTCTCTTCTATTAAAGTATTGGATCATGGGTACCACAGAAATTATTATATTTGCCAAAATAATGATGGCTATAATTTGGAGAACTGAATTGTTACACATTTTCTACAGGAACCTGCATTAGCAAGCATTAGAAACCATGAGAAGCCTGAAGAACACGGGGATTTGGAGTTGCAAGCTGAAGCTTTTATAGAGAATGCCCAAGTGAAAATTAGAAAGAAAAAGGTGAAAAAGTCACGAATCAAGGATGCAAATGAAAATTCATCAAAAGCCAACAGCAATGCCGATTCCCTTGTGCAGAAGGTTAGTTCCAAGAAACCAGAGATTGTGAGACACCCTTAGGATAAGTGAAGAAGATAAAAATAGATACAAGAGGGCTGATGTGGAAGAACCCAGACTTTTTCTTACGTTGCTTTTTGTGTGAAATGGTAGCAAACTTCTGTGTATCCTGCCTGCAGTCCCCCTTGCTTTGACTTTCCTCATGATAAAATCCTGTCAATTTAATGGTCCTGGTGAGAATTCATTTGCAACTTTCTATTCCAAAGGCATATGAAATGGAGCGCTTCCTATAGTTTCGACAACATATCACTTTCCTTTTCTAGAGCACTGCATTATTGCTAATGCATAAATTATAACACTTATTGCCTAACAAGTTGAGGCCACAATTGTTACAGTTGGATATGGATTTTTTGACAGGAACCTGCAGTTGCCAGGAGTAGAAACCTTGGAAAGAATGAAGGATGTGAGGATTTGGAGTTGCAAGCTGAAGCTTTGAAAGAGAATGCTCAAGCCATAGAAATGAAAAAGAGCAAAGTGAAGAAATCATGGAACAGGGGTGCAGATGAAAATGCTTCTAGAGCCAACAGCAATACCAATTCCCTTGTGCAGAAGGTTAGTCCAAAGAAACCAGAGCTTGAGAGATGCACATTTATGAGAGATGAAGAAGATCGAAAAGTATACATGACGGTGTAAAATGGTAGCAAACTTACATTTACTCTCCATTATGCTTGGCCCACCCTTGTGATAAATCCTCTCAATAGAATGGTCCTTGGCGAGAGTCCATTTGAGACTTTCGATACCACAATTATACTCTTAGCTGAAGGCAGTTTAAATGGAATGCTTCTCTTAGTTTTGATATTCCATCACTTTCTTCTGTTAGAGCACTACACGATGGGTATCAATGAAGTTATTTCTATTATTGCCAATACAGTGGAGCCTATAATTTACAGTTGAACATGAATTGTTGCACATATTTAACAGGAACCTGCAGTTGCAAGCATTGGTACCCATGGGAAGCATGAGGGACATATGGATTTGGAGTTGCAACCTGAAGCTTTGAAAGAGAATTACCAAGAGGGAGAAACTAGAAAGAAGGTGAAAAAATCACGGAAGAGGGATGCGATTGAAAATGATTCTAGAGCCAACAGCAATCCACATTCTATTGTGCAGAAGGTTAGTAGAAAAAAAGCTCGTAATTCTGAGAGATTCCAGTTAGAAGATGTGAAGAATATCTGAATGTCAAAAGAGTCTACAGGTGAGGGATTGAGGAGTACCCTAGATGATTGCACAAGTTTCTTATATTGCAGTTTGGTGTGAAATGTAGCAAACTAACATTTCTCCTACCCCAGCTGTCCCTTATGCTTGAGCTTTCCTGTTGATAAATCCTCTCAATGGAATGGTCCTAGCGAGAGCCCACTTGAGAGTGTTAAGAGTAATAAGGACCAAAACCAGTCCTGGGGCCTCAACCAAAAGCTTAAGCTGATGGTTTCCATACCACAATTGTACTCATATATGAACTCATGAAGCCAGTTGAAATTAAATGCTTCCTGTAGTTTTGGCTATCTATTGCTTTCTTCTATTATAGCAATACACGATGGGTACCACAAGCAGTTATTACTATTATTGCCAATGCAGTGGAGCATTTAATTGCAGTTGAACGTTAATTGTTGCACATTTTTGGACAGGAACCTGCAGTTGCAAGCATTAGGACCCATGGGAAGCATGAAGGACCTATGGTTTTGGAGTTTCAAGCTGAAGCTTTGAAAGAGAACAGCCAAGAGGGAGAAATTAGAAAGAAGGTGAAAAAATCACGGAAGAGGGACGCGAATGAAAATGATTCTAAGGCAAACAGCAATGCTCATTCCCTTGTGCAGAAGGTTAGTAAAAAAAAGCCCAAAATTCTGAGAGATTCCATTTAGGAGGTGTGAAGAATAAGAAGGTCAAAGAGTATACATGAGGGACGACTGAGGAGAACCCTAAATGATAGCAAAAGTTTCTTATATTGCAGTTTCGTGTGAAACGGTTTGCCCTTCCTGTTGATAAATCCTCTCAATAGAATTGTCCTAGCGAGAGCCCATTTGAGACTTTTCTACCACAAGTATACTCTTAGATGAAGGCGTTTGGAATGGAATGCTTCCTCTAGTTTTGGCGATCTATCACTTTCTTTTATTAGAGAAATACATGGTGGTACCACACGCTGTTATTACTATTATTGCCAATACAGTTGAGCCTATAATTGCAGTTGAACATGAATAAATATTTTTGACAGAAACCTGCAGTTGCAAGCAGTAGTACCCACGGGAAGCATGAAGGATGTATGGATTTGGAGTTGCAAGCTGAAGCATTGAAAGAGAACGACCAAGGGGGAGAAACTAGGAAGAAGAAGGTGAAAAAATCAGGGGACAGGGATGCAAATGAAAATTCCAGCAGCAGTTCCAGTTCCCTTTTGGAGAAGGTTAGTCAGAAGAAATCAGAGATTCTGAGAGTGCATCAGAAGTGAAGAAGATAAATAAAAAATATAGTGATGGGGTTGAAACCAAACTGATTCCTAAGTTTCTTATATTGCAGTTTAGTGTGAAATGGTGGCAAACTTACATTTCTCCTGCCCGTCTGTCCCCTATGCCTTTCTTGTGATAAATCCTTTCAATGTAATGGTCCTGGCAAGAGTCCATTTGAAACTTTCTACACCACAATTATACTCTTAGATGAAAGGCAGTTGAAATGGAAGCTTCCCGTAGTTTTGACAATCTATCATCCTTTTTCTTTTAGAGCACTACGTGATGGTTACCACAGAAGTTATTACTATTATTGCCAACAAAATGAAGCCTATAATTTATAGTTAAACATGAATTGTTGCACATTTTTTACAGGAACATGCAGTTGCAAGCATGAGTAACCGCAGGAAGCATGGACATATGGAGTTGGAGTTGCAAGCTGAAGCTTTGAAAGAGAATGGCCAAGATGTGGAAACTAGAAAGAAGAAAGTGAAAAAATCACAGAAGAGAGATGCTAATGAAGATGAGTCTAGAGCCAACAGCAATGCTGGTTCCCTTGTGCGGAAGGTTAGTCCACAAAAGCCTGCGATTCTGGAGGATGCATTTAGGAGATGTGAAGAAGATCAAAATATAGGAGGCTGATAGAAAACCCCAAACAGATTGCATAAAATCTTATATTCCAGTTTGCGTGAAATGGTAGTAGACTTACGTCTCTCCTGCCATGCAAGAGTTCATTTGAGACTTTCTTTTTTCTAAATTATTCTCTGACAATCTATCACTTTCTTCTATTAGAGCACCACAGTATGGGTACCACAGAAGTTATCATACTATTACGTTTCTCCTGCCATGCAAGAGTCCATTTGAGACTTTCTTTTTCTAAATTATTCTCTGACAATCTATCACTTTCTTCTATTAGAGCACCACAGTATGGGTACCACAGAAGTTATTACTATTATTTCCAATACAGTGGAGCCTAAAATTAGTTGAACATGAATTGTTGCACCTTTTTGACAGGAACCTGCAGTTGCAAGCACTAGAAACCATGGGAAGCATGAAGGATGTTGGGATTTGGAGTTACTGTCTGAAGCTTTGAAAGAGAATGCCCGAGAGGTAGAAACTAGAAAGAGAAAGGTTAAAAAATCACCGAACAAGAATGCTATTGAGAATTCATCTAGAGCCGACAGCAGTTCAGATTCCCTTGTGCAGAAGGTTTGTCCACTAAACTAGAGACACATGTACACTCAAAAAAAAAAAAACTAGACACATGTTGGAGAAGTGAAGAGATAGAAAATATGAATGAAGGGTGACAAGGAGAACCCGCATTGATTTCGGAATTCCTTAAATTGCATTTCTTGTGAAGTGGTAGGAAAGATGACAAGTTAAGTACTGGCTTGATATTCTTTTATTTTGTGGGAGAAAGCTTCTATATGCTGCATCTCTTAAGAATGGGGAATGCATCTTGTAGTTTTGACAATCTGTGGTATTCTTCTGTTAGAGCACTGCATCATGGATACCACAGAAATTATTACTGAGGCTACATTTCCAGTTTAACAGACATTCTTTACAGGAATTTGCAGTTGCTAGCATTAGAAAGCATGGGAAGCATGCAGGGCAAGGTTTGGGGTTGCAAGGTGAAGCTATGAGAGTGAATGAGAAAGAAGCTGAAAAAATTAAGGTGAAAAAATCTGCGAGCACTGCACCATGGATACCAGAAATTATTACTGAGGCGACATTTCCAGTTTAACAGACATTTTTTACAGGAATCTGCAGTTGCTAGCATTAGAAAGCATGGGAAGCATGTAGGGCATGGTTTGGAGTTGCAAGGTGAAGATATGAGAGTAAATGAGAAAGAAGCTGAAAAAATTATGGTGAAAAAATCAAGTAAGAAGGATGCGAGTGAAAATTCATCTTGGGTATACACCAATAGCTACTCCCTTGTGCAGAAGGTTAGTCCCAAGAAACTAGAGATTCTGAAGACACTTTTAGGAGAAGGGAAGAAAATAAAAAATACACAAAGGAGGGGTGATGGGAACCCAAACCGTTGATAAAGTTTTTTACATTGCTTTTTTTTTCTTTTACTTTCAGGAAATTGTAGCTAAGTTGACTGGTTAAGTATTGGCTTGGCTTGCATATTCTTATCCTCTGTTACAGTATTTTAAAATTTACTGAAGATTTTGAGCAGCAAAGCTTTCGATGTTTTCCTCTTTTAAGAAATGGAATGCTTCCTATATTTTGATAATCTATTATTTTATTCTATTAGAGTCTGCATCAACGTTTACCAAATATGTTATTACTATTATAGCCAGTACTGTGGAGCATATTATTTACTAGTGAACATAACTTGTTAAGACATTTTTTTACAGGAATCTGCAGTTGCAAGCACTGGAAAACATGGGAAGCATGAAGGACATAGGCATTTGGAGTTGCCAGCTGAAGCCTTTAAAATGAATGCCCAAGAGGCAGAAGTTAGAAAGACCAAGATGAAAAAATCACGTAACAAGGATGCGAATGAAAATTCATCTTTAGACAACAGAGGTGCCAATACCCTTGCGCAGAAGGTTAGTCTGATGAAACTAGAGATTCTGAGGAATGCAGTTAAGGGAAGTGAAGAAGATAAGTAAATATACAGGAGGGTTGATGGGAACCCAGACTGATTGCAAAGATTATTAGTTGCTTTTTTTGTGAAATGGTAGAAAGGTTGACTACTAGAATTTAAACGCTTGTTTTGATAACCTATCCTTTCTTCCATTAGAGTGCTGCATCATAGGTAGTGCATATTACTATTAATGCTGATACAGTGATGGCAAAAATTTTGCATTTGAGCTTGAATTGCTGTATGTGTTTTGATAGGAACCTGAAGTTGCAAGAATTAGAAACAATGTGAAGCATGAAGGACAGAGGGATTTGGAGTTGCAAGCTGAAGCCTTGAAAGAGAATGCTCAAGAGGTTGAAACTAAGAAGAGAAAGTTGAAGAAATCAGTGAACAAGGTTGCGAATGAAGGTGCATTTATAACCAACAGCGGTGCCCATTCCCCCGTGCAGAAGGTTAGTCTGAAGAAATTAGAGATTCTGAGAGATGCTTATGGAGGGGTGAAAATAGTAAAGAAATATACAGGAGGGGGGATTGGGAATAACCCCAACTGATTGTAAAAGTTTCTTATCTTGCAGTTTGGTCTGAAATGGTAGTAAACTTACATTTCTCCTACCTAGGTGTCCCCTATCTTGGCCCTTGTGATAAATGCTCCCAATAGAATGGCCCTTGTGAGAGTCACATTTCAGACTTTCTACAGCATGATTATACTCTTAGATGAAGGCAGTTGAAATGGAATGCTTCCTGTAGTTTTTGACAAACTATCACTTTCTTCTACTAGAGCGCTATACGATGGGTACCACAGAAGTTATTACAATTCTTGCCAATACAGTGGAGCGTATAATTTACAGCTGAACATGAGTTGTTGCACATTTTTTACAGGAACCTGTAGTTGCAAGCATTAGAAACCATGGGAAGCATGAACGACGTATCGATTTGGAGTTGGTAGCTGAAACTTTGATGGGTTTGGAGTTGCAAGCAAAAGCTTTGTTGGATTTGGAGTTGCAAAGCTGAAACTTTGAAAGAGCATGTCCAAGAGGTAGAAACTAGAAAGAAGGTGGTGAAAAAATCAGGGCACAGGGATGCTAATTAAACTGAATCTAGAGTCGACAGCAATGTTGATTTCCCTTTTCAGAAGGTTAGTCCAAAGAAATCAGAGATTCTGAGAGATGCATATAGGAAAAGTGAAGAAGATCCAAAAATGTATAGGAGGAGTGATGAGGGAGATCGCAAACTGACTCCAAAGTTGACCAGTTGAGTGGTGGGATTTTCCTCTGTTGACCAGTTGAGTGGTGGGATTTTCCTCTGTTCTCATTTTAAGATCCATCAAGGATTTTTGGGCAGGAAAGATTTTGATATTTTAATTTTCTTCAGAAATGAATTGACATTATGTCTTTCTTCTATTAGAAAATTGCTCCGTGGTACAACAGAAGTTATTACTATTATTCCCGATACAGTAGAAGCTATGATTTACAGTTGAACTAGAATTGTAATACATTTTTTACAGGAACCTGCAGTTGCAAAGATCGGAAACCAGGGGAAGCATTGCAGTTTCGAAGGATATAGGGATTTGGAGTTGCAAGCTGAAGCTGTGGTAGAGAATGCACAATTGATAGAAATTAGAAAGAACAAGGTGAAAAAAATCAGGGAACAAGAATGCAATTAAAATGCATCTACAGCCTACAATGGCAGTAAGTCCCTCGTGCAGCAGGCTAGTCCAAAGAAACCCGAGATTATGAGAAACGCATTTAGTAAAGTGAAGAAGATCACAAAATATACAGGGTGGTTGATGAGGGTGAATTAGTTTGGGCAAATTATGATGCAAAGGTTGGCCTGAAAACTCGTCAAGAGTCTAGGAACGTGAAAAGTATCAAAAGAAAACCTTTAAACAACTCAAATCATGATTCCACCCCAGGGTCTTCCAAAATCTTCCCACCCCAGGGACCAATTGTTTAATCGCTAGGTCTCTTCGGCAGTTGGTAGATCGAAATGGAAATTGAGTTCGATCCGCAGTCTTATCCTTGGGGATTCCGCCTCGAAGAGGTCAAAGAGTTGACCTCTTTTTTGAGTCGGCCATTCCATGAAAGCATCAAGATCGCGCTCACTTAGATTTGCCGGCAAGTAAACGTGTATACTAATCGGAATCACAGTAATTCCAAACGAATCGGCCAATTGGGTACTTGAGCTCTCAAGGCAATGGCGACATCAGACCAATCAAAGAAGAGTTGTACCGTGAAAGTCAATAGAAGATCCGATGATGGTAAACTCGGGCCACATCAAAGCACTAACTGCTATAGACATTCCTGATGTCGAACATCACCTGCAACTGCTAGAATTTGTTAAAACTCTTTTAGATGATTAGAAGGTAAATTTCTGTGGTTACTTTATGTTTTGAGGTCACAAGGTAAATTTCTGTATGTATTCCATCAGATGTTGGAAACTTTGTAAATTATCGATACCATATCATAATATTTACTGAATTAACACCCGATTTACAGATGATAGTGGTGGTGCTACTCTCGTTCTTTCGTTCCAATTCTATGCTCTCCATAATCTTGTCATATTCACACCCAACTCCCAAGGCAAATCAAACCACTTGTTTTCTGATTGTTCAATACTGGGCAGAATAAACGATTGCATAGACCACTCAATTGTAATTTTAACTCCTCACTGGTCAGATGTCAAATAACATTTTTTAAAACAAGAAACAAAGAGAACAAATACAAGGGGGAAAAAAACGCGGGAAAGCCCGAAGCTGGACGAGCAGAGGCGGCAATGGACGATTCGGGAGCGATTCTATGCCACATCTCTTCGCTAAAGGACATGCTCGATCAAGTACGTATCCTCTTTCTCTTCGTCCTCCCAACTTTTCCATCCTCTCTCAAGTGACCAATTCTCGCTCCACTTCGTTGTTCTTCCTCAGGTGAACGAAGAAATCGAAGCGAATATCCAGGTAACCCGCGAGATCGAGTCCGAGATCGTCCGGTGCACCGAATTCGAGGCTGCTTTAGCCGCCAAAGAATCGGACCTCACCAAATCCCTCCACCTCTCCAATTTCGACCTCAATTCTCTGCTCTCCGTCGCCAGTAAGTGATCTATCTCTCATTTTCTATGAGTTCGTTTTGTTTTTTTTATTATTTTTTTTTTTTTAAAGAGTACAGTTAATTGGCTCTCTTCCTTATTTAACTTGAAGATGATTCGAGAAAATCTGTGGAATTACTTGAAGAGGAGCTGTGTTGTTTAAGAAACAAGCGTGAAGAGACGCTTAAGAGAATGAACGATAAGCGGTTTAAAATCCAACTACTTTTCTTTTTGATTTTTATCCTAATCCTTTCTTTTATGTGAAAATGAATTCGTGTTAATTAGCAATATTAGTAAATTCAGGGAGCAGTTCACGGTGAAATGCGTGGAATTTCAGAGGGAGATTGACAAGGCAGAGAATGATGAGGTGGTGAAATTGTTGGCCGAGAGAGATTTTCTCGAGAATGAGATCAGTCTTTTGGAACAGAAGAACCACTCGCTGCAGAATTCCATGGTAGCTTTCATCGAAGAAGTGCTTCAAGACCTTCACGAGTCTAATTCTGGTAATTCTGTGTTTTTCCTGTTCGTGTTCTCTCATTTCCTTTTATGGCATTGTAGCTTCAGGTTAACCTTCTAGCTCTTTTTTTGTTTTCGGTAATGGGAAAATAATAGGTTTGATCTTAGGGTCTGGTGGATGTTAATAACTGGGGGGAATGTTGTTAAAACTGCAGCTTTGGATGTTGAGATACGGAATGGGAATCATGAGAATGAGAAATTGCTCAAGGATATTGATGATTTGAAGACTACGTTGCTTTCAAGTTTCCACCATTGCTAGTGCTGATTTTCAATGACTGGTTTGAAGATACTGTATGTCTATTCTAGAGCGGTTAGTATATTTTCTGTGCAGTGGTACAATTTCTACTGGGTTTCCAAAGTAACAGAAATTCATCAGGCAATGTCAAGTTAAAACAAGGCATTCCTTCTCATCGACACACATGAATTCTCAATAAATTGGCAGAAAGTTATGTTCCCACATTGGTGGTGATGGGCATTTGCTGGATGCCTCAATCTTGGTTAAATCACAAGTGAGAAGCCCATCTGTGGATAACCAGTATCTATAGTTCAGTCACTTTCAATGGATTTTTGTACATCTATCATTGGAACTGTAATGAATAATGAATTAATGATGAACATCAAAAGAAAGGTGCGTGATTTGACTGTGGACAAGGAAATTGGCAGAATTTTGTTGTTATATCTATCTCTTTATACTATTGATTGGGCACAATTGGGTCTAATGATGTGTGTTAGTGAGGTGTTCCGTGTCCCAGTTTCATTTGGAAGATTTAGGAAGGATGATGTGCTATGTGAAGCTATTAATTTGGATGTGGGAAATATCTGGGTAGACCATTAACACAAAGATGGGAAAGAAAAAGATGGAAAGTTGGTCCCTACACTGGCTCTCTATCTTACTTGCGGCTAAGAAAGGGGACTTCAGTTTTGGTGCCATGCACCTCATCTCAGCTTTCACATGCATGAGATGCCACCGGTAAGGCAAGGTTTCAAGCCACGCTTTCCTACAATGAACTTAAGCTCTACAGTTTTCTTTTTTACAAGGCTTGCAGAATCCTCTCCTTCTTCCCACCTTCTCCATCACTATACAGTTCTAGCTTCCTACACAGTCCTCCTTTGTTCAACTCTCATCATTTGTCTAATGTTCGTCCCCCGAAACTGACCACCTCAATTTTACACCATATGGAAAAAGAAGCTGCACGACAGGCTCTACAGATAAAGAATCAATATTTGTGTTCATTCCTCTGAATTCCATTGAAACTTGTTAAAGAAAATGGATCTTTAAGTAGATTCGTGGTTGAAGATTGCTAGAGAGAGGAAAATTACATTGTTGGCGCAGGGAGGTGCTATGAATTTTCACACTCCAGGACACATTGTTCCAGTTCTTGGGGATAAAAATATTGTTTTATCGGTGAAAGCTTCTTGCCAAGTAAAAACAAAATCTTTTACCCAATAAGGCCTGGGATTGGGATGTCGAGAAGGGTAACTCGGCCCAAGAAAAACCCAAGACATCTATCATTGTACAATGAACGTTCTCACTTTTCACTTCTTACCCGAATTGGACCTACAAAGTTAACAAATCACATGCTCAATTAAGTTGGTGTGTTCTTCATCCACCATCAAAAAAAAGTGTTGGTGTTCTTCCAATTACTCTCATTTTCCGGAAATGTTTGGTTGAAAGGAATTGAACATTTCAGTTATGGTCCTATTTTACTGCAATTGACCAGTATCAAATTCGCTTGGGATTTATGTGAATGTGAGAAATGCATCAAAGACAACCTCCAAATTAAGGAAGAGCAACTTGGTTACCAGGACGAGAGGTCGTTGTTCAACCAGAATGGAAAACGATAGCAACTTCCACTCATTGACTAGAGCACACAGACACGAGAAAGGAGTTGATGTAAATAACACATAAAAGAATGTGGTTCAAAAACATATCGTCGACTAGGTTGTCTTCCATGTCACGGACACAGACCATGTTTGTCTCGTGAACATCACGTGTACCCGTGACCTTTGTCCGTACTATATTTACAGCTAGGCCTTCTTCTTTTCTTTCTTTTTTTGGCACCGGGGGGGCTGGGGCTCGCCGCTCGTTTCTTTATTTCTTCTTTCTCTTTCTGTTATCTGATTTCTGAAGCATAGAATCTTCCATATTTTGTGACCATATAAAGATATCCAGTTGGGGGCCTATTTGCTCCATGATTATGCTCTTATCTGAGTGGGTGAATCCCACAATTTACTACGAAATAGGAGATAAAAAGGTTGCATATATTTAACACCTTAAGCCTTCAACTTGCTTCGTCCTGTCATACGCTATAAAAGTTTTGCTATTTGCAGCACATTACAACTATGATCCAACTCTCAAGAAAACAAGGAAATCTCTCAAAAGAAAAAAATAATTTTAAGAAGGTTCTTCTGTGTGGAGAAAAATTAGTAATATTCTTTTCACTAGCTGTGAGGCGGAGATCACTGCCAAAGTAGTCTCTGTTTCATAGTTCTTGCCTTCTTGGGTCCCCCACTCGTTCAAATTTAACCTTCTCCTGTTATTACCTTAATGAACCGCAATTGGTATTTGGTCCATCTTAGTGGGCCCTAATGAGCTTGGGCCTCACCCCCAACTTGGCTATAAGAAGAGCCTACCTTCTAGCTCTTTTTCAATCATTTACTCATCCAGTCACGACTGCAAAAGCTTAAACCTTTAGCCCAAACCTTGGAAAACGACCCCTTCACAGTTCACAGCAAGAAGAGCGAGCAGGAAGTGTTCATTTGGAATTGGAAGAGAATTTTCACAAACCCAAGTGAAAGATGAAGATGAGAAGGAGTGCCATTGAAGAATCTAAGAAGAGGTTGTCATGTAATAAAGGGTTTGGCGGATTCCTGAGAGAAGGCAGAGGTAGGCTATACCTCATAAGGAGATGCGTTGTTATGCTTATCTGCTGGAGTGATTGACAAGTTTGATAAGTGCATGTAGGCTACACACTTCATATGCTTTTAGCCTCGGTCTTCCACACAAAAGCTATGCTACATTTTCCCCCACTTTTTGGGTTAAAAAAGTGGCCATTTCGTGTGGTCTTTGCATGTAATTAGATGTATAGCAGATTTTGGGATGGAGAATGTACCAAAATACAAGAGTTTTGGGTTGAACCGGCGAAAATTTGTTGGGTTTTTATAAAGTTTTGTACTTTGCACGGTCTCGCACTTTATGCTGACTGTTGAATATTCTTGTAAATTCAAGATTTTGATGAATGCTGTTCACAAACGAAAAGCTTTGATGACTACATCATTACCCTTTGTACACGGGAAAGACCCAATTTAAATGGTGCCTTCTTTTCTTTTCTGAAGCATCTATCTGTTGAAATGTGCATAGGACGGGATTTTGTATTAACAAGTTAGGAAATCTTTGTTTTCGCTTCTGCTTTGACAGAATCTATGTCAGTGTCCAATGACAGATTGCAGAGCACTGCGGTACTGGTATAATATCAGGAAAGAGAAAAGACTTCAACTTTTGGACTGTTTATCATGTGATCAGTGTAAAGAATTTCTATTTTACGTGAGTCATCTGGTGGTCTGTTAAACTTTCAAAATACGGGTGCACTTAACTTGGAGATTTTAGGATCAAGCGGTAATGTAACAGAATAGACGAGATGAAGTCAGGTTTAGAATTAGTTGTCATCACTGATAAATAATGGAGGACCCCCTCCAAGAACAAAGTATATCGGCCAAAATATCAATGTCTTTTCTCCATTAGATACGCGGTTTTGAGTAGTATTTGTCCCTTCAGTTGACCTATCAGGTATCTTCCAACTAATCATCGGTTTTGCTGGATGATTTATTCATGTAATATGTTGTGTTTGATACCAAAATTTGATGATGTAATCATCTAACAGTCAGTAGCACGTTGATCAGTAGAATTGTAAGGAGTGACAACCCTCGTAAATGCAGGTGCAGACATCCAGTTTATATCATTTCCATTTCCCATTACCGACCTGTCTACAAGGCAGACAAATTTTGCCTAAACATGCACACCCTTGTTCTTCTTATGCTCAAAAAGGTGAGCGCCCCTTGCAATGCATTAGTTGAAAGAAGAATAGTTTAATAGAAAAAAAAAGAGAACCAAATCTTGCAAAGACATAAAAGCTGTCATATAATAATGCATTAGTGCCTTTTAAAAAATGGCAGCAAAATCCACAGTAGCATGGCCAAAGATTGGCTGGTTAAATCAAAGGGGTGGTGCCAAACTGCTCTCACCGGCCGGGTCTCTGTTCCTCAAAACACAATTACACATGATCCACATGTATAGTCGCAGGCAATGTGTGTCGTTGTGTACTTTATTATGGGCCTATAACAATGGAAACAGGGGTGTCATACAGAGAAAAGGGCAGCACTGCAGTGTACATTTTAACTCCCTTTTTCTTCTTTTGTGTACGTGCCTGGGTCAGCTGATTGGCAATAGATAAAAAGTTATGTCACTTTAATTTATTGTCTGGGCCATTCAGACCAGACCTTTGAGGTTTGGATAAACCTTAGTTATCAAGACCATCATGTATTGTTACTTACTTACTTAGTCTAGTCCAAAAATGAGCCTGTGTTTATGTTTAGTAGTAGAAAGTTGAAAACGGCTATAGAAAGCAAAAATGATGACCCAACAAACTGTGATTGATGTTCACCAGCCCACGTGGTAATCTAATCCTCAAACCCAACTATATTTGTCTGATTCTTTTTTTGTCAATCACACGTGGGTCAGTGGTTCTCTGCTACCTTCCTAGTCGACCCATCATCAATCCCAATTTTTCCATGATAACATTATGAGAGTTCACTGAACTCTTCCTGGACCTGAACCAGATTGAGATGGAAGATGTTCTGGTGCCAACTGCTAAGCACCACTGATTGTTCTATTCACCTTCCTTATTGTCAGTCCTTTTTCCAATCATTTACTTTTTAATTTCTGTACTTTTTTTTTCACTTTTTTAACGGTGACAATAAGTGCAATCTAAAAATGATTGGATCTCAGTTTCAGAAGAAATGTAGTGTGGCCACTCTCTGAGATTGGTTTAATTATGAACATGTGAAGTTGTGTGCGAGAGATCAAACATCAACTGACAGCAACTCATTGGCACAGATTTTTCGAGCCCCGGAAGGAGAACGCCTGAAAGCCAGTACATATATAGTCCTTTAATAAGTGGGAAAATAATTACTTCGCCATTATCTTCTTCACCTATCTATCCCATTATACTCTTTCAGGATTGTTGTGCCTTTTACACATTCTTTTTTTTATTGTAGCAGTAGAAAAGCTATTTTGCAATGACATTTGTAAATGACAAGTGCACTGCATTTTCCGAGCATTCTGTGATTCTGTCCACTCAATCTAATCGGTACCTCCAAGTTGCACATAAATGGATCATTAACCTGATCCTCTGTACATTCTATTTTTTCTGCCATGAATTATTAACAATCTTGATAAACCCGGACCGGTGGTTGACCCGGTATGGCTATTGGGTCACAATTTTCATGGTTAAATGGTGGTCAAACTCGGGTTCAACCAGAGTTTTACAAAAAATCACTAATTCGAAAAACCAATTGGGTCACGATTATCCGTGTCACCTGGTGGGGCCGATTCGAGTTTGAAACACTAATATTAATACTCTTGTTATGGTATAAAATACCCATTGAGCCCAGGCTTAAAGATGAAGTCTAAGTCAAATAAGCATGGAAATGCTTGTCTTATCCCTTATCGCAATGAAATCCCGACTACCCCAATTCCCGCTCGACATGTGGACGACCTTGGCTCCCTATAAATACATACTTATCTTTACAAATACCCCCGAAATCACATATTGTAGAATATGCACGGTGTACTCATTTGAGATTTGGAGCAACCGCTATTCATCTTCTTCCCTCTTTGCAACCCTTTTTCTCCTTAATAAAATGGCTTTTGTTTCTCAGTTGTATATATATAAATGGAAATAAGTGACCGATAGAAAAGGATTAATGATTAAAGGTAATGAAATGTCAAAAAAAACTACATTGATATAATTTTAAAAGGCTCTAAATTCACAATTGCCAACGTCTTGAAATCAAATGGATTTATGTTTTACTAGAGCTTTCGTAGCTTAGTGGCATGCCACTCGGCTTTATGGCATGACGTTCAAGGTTGAACCTCGGGGAGTAGGGGTTTGGGGTAGAATTTAGGTTTGTAATAAAAAAAAAATGATTCATGTTTTAACATATAGATCAAAGTAATGTCTTTTCATTAAAATAAAAAAAGATCAACAAGTAATGTCTAAAATATCATATGCTCTATTGCCCAAAAAAACAGAAAATATTATAAATTTTAGGAATATAATGCACAAAATCAACTGGTAGAAGGGGTGGAAGAGGAAGAAGAAGCAGAAGGAATGGAGAGAGAGCAGAAGATACTCGTATTCTTTTTTCTTATTCATCAGACAAATAATACCCAGTACAATATAAAGGAGAGGTGGGTGTAATAGTCTCATAATGACATCCAACATGTTTTTATTTCTTTTATAACACTCCCCTTTGGATGTCATTGTGCATTGAGTAAAATACGCTTAGGGAGAACTGCCTCATTAAAAACCTTACCAAGAAAAACCCAGTGGGATAAAAACTTGGTGAAGGAAAAAAGAGTGTAGTGCGTATTCTACTCCCCCTCATTTTGGCTTCTCTTGATTGCTTAATGTCGTTGCATGCCAATCATCCTTGTGAACTTCTGGTGATATATGCTTTGTCTGATCACTTTTGATACAGCATTACTTTAATGTGACAATTGTAGGCAGCATAATCTTCATAATTTGTTGTTGGAGCATTTTTCTCGCCACATTGCTTTTGTGGTCCCGATGATATAGTAAATTCATGTGTAAAGTTGTAGTAGATATCTGTCTGTGCTTTATTTGGATCAAACAAAGAACCTGCTTCTGCAAAACCAACTATATTTTCTTCGGGCTTACAGGGTTAATATAATACCACATCTTATTATATCCCGAAGATAAGAATATAGCCATATCTTGTCAATAGGCTTATGGCAAAAACTGCAGGCTTCATGTTACCAACATGATAAATTGCACTTTGACATGGTGCTCCAGGACCAATGAGATTTTTCATCTCAAAATTCTTTGCTAAAAGCATAACACGGTATTTGGAAGCTTCTTCAGGAGTTCCAATAATATTTAGATCACAATAATAGTATCAAATCATTAATCATCAACGATGATAATAATTAATTCTCATATGAACTAATTAAATAAAACACATAGAGCATAATCATTATAATATAGATACTCAAAATGGTTCAAAATATCTAAAGATCAATTAAATATATTCCCGAGAATTTGTTGCTTCAAGCAACTTGAATCCTTCAGGAATTCTCATGCATATGTCATGACTTATGGATCCATAGAAATAGGCTGTAATAGCATCCATTTGACACATTTCTAATTCCTTTCATATTATGCCAGACTTAAAAATAATTGCATCCACCACATGGGAGTATTTCTCCTCACAATTAATATCGGATCGTTGGGTGAAAACTTGTGCTATAAGTCGTGCTTTGTATTTTATTGTTTTATTTGTTTCATTTCCTTTTCCGCACAAGTACCCATTTTATGACCAATCGATTTTTACACCATCTGGTGTACGGACTACAGGTCCGAAAATTTCTCGCTTCACAAGCGAGTCTAAAACAGCCTTAAAAATATTTCTATTTTTTGGTCAATCATTCTGCGCCTACATTCATCAACAGATGTAGGTCTATGATCCTTATTTTCTTTCATAATATTTAGCGCTACATCATAAGAATTCCGTCGACGGTTATTTCACGTCGGTTCCACCTTGTTTCTGACACTGTAATTGAGATCTCATCATTTTCATTTATTTCAGGTACCTGAGTTACTTCTGGAACTTTATCAATTGTGTCAGAAAAACCAACCTCTTCTGGAGGACTTTTAATTTGAACCTCTACTGGAGGTCTTATTTTCTTACTGAGGCCATCTTTATCTCTTTGCTCTTTTTTCTCTATCGAGAATTTTTCTTTGGAACCGAGCATATTCTACGCTTCTGGCGTACTTTGGATTCATTTGCATATTTTAATTGTTCTCCAGGAATATTATTTCGAGCAGGAGCATTCGCAGCTGGTATGGTCACACTTTTCAAATAAATATGTCTGGCAATTGACTTATCAAATTTTGCAAATGAATCATCTTTTTGAACTTCAGGTTCACACTAATTCGTTTGAGGATCAAAAATAAAATTTGAATAACATTTCAATTATATCTTGATCCAGCTGCTTATTTCCTTCCCCTGATGTTGGGTAAACACTTTAAGCAAATATGTCTCCAATCTCAAATTAATGGTTTCAACTACTTTGTAACTGATGGAGATTTTTATACCCAACATCTATTCCCTGCCTTCTTTAAAAAAAAAAAGGACCAATTTTACTATGCTGTGGTGGAGCATTAAATACTGTACAACCAATGGTCCGAAGGTGGAAGATACTAGGTTTGTGATCATGAACCAATGGGGAGATCTTATGTTCTTATGATATCTTATTGGCTTGATGCACATTTGCTGCGTGTAAAATATCATGTTCTCAAACAGTAATATCTCTTTAGCAATGGTCCTGCAATCAATTGGAAATGTTCGCCCAGATCGATTTGGATTTATTTCCAATAATATACAATATCCATTGAAGAGATATACCAGCATTATCAAGACATACAGTCTTACAAGATAATTAGGGATGTGTACCCGCAATTGGCTTAATCATAATAAGCGCGCAACATGCCAACTTGCGTCTAATAAGTACACAATATACCATCTAGTCGATGCATCGATTTGAAACAATAAAATTACCTAGATGGTTAACACAGCGAATTTATTAGTCCGCGTATATGTCCCTGAATTATTGCCAAGAACTTGTTGGTGGTTCTGATGCCAACCTCATCATAGGAAGGCTGAATAATTAATTTTGTTTTTCCACAGCAAACAAACACATGGAAATTCATTGATTGTAAAAACTTTTGGTTTTTCAACCGAATGAATTCTGTGCATCATTATTGATCCGAGATGGCCCAACCGGTCATGCCAAATAAATCAATAAACCAACTTCTAGTCGGTTTCAGCTTCGGGCTATGCGAACTATATATTTAAAACTTAGAAAAAATTATTTGTCAGCTTCGGGCTGGTAAATAATAAATCAATCATCCAACTTCTAGTTGGTGCCAGCTTCGAGCTGTGCATACTATGTATTGAATAATTTTAAGAATTATTTGCTAGCTTCAGGCTACCGTCAGTTTCGAGCTATAGTGTACCAGCTTCAGGCTGCTATATAATAACTTAGGGAAATATATTTACCAGCTGTAAATTATATATCCATCGGCCAACTTCTAATTGGTTTCAGCTTCAAGCTGTACAAACCGTGTATTTAATAACTTAAAATTGCTAGTTTCAGGCTAGTGCATTCCACCTTCTGGCTGAATATGATAAGCTTCAATTACTCGAATATTTATGTAGCATAATCTAAAGAATAATGCTGGTAAACTTTCCACAACTTTCTTGTTAGCTATGGCAATAGCCTTTTTAATATAGAGATATTCAGCATCTCATTCACATATCATCTCAATACACTATTTGCTCGAAAAATAAGAGAGCAGAACTCGTTTTTCATAGTTTATTCATCTGCTGTAGGGGTACATATAGTATAGGTATGTGCAACAGCATTCACATATAGTTTTTCACGTTTAATAACTCTCCCCCTTTAATGCTGTTGCATTTTGGGTAGGTGAATTTTTACTCTTTAGGAGTATAATAATAAAATTCAAGCTCTTCCAGAGTATAAATATTTTACTCTTTTAGAGTATGTTATTCTATAATAAAATTTGTGCTTTTCAAGAGCTTAAATATTTGCTCTTCAAGAGCATAGTAAAACTTGTGCTCTTCCGGAGCTTAATATATAATTTTCTAGAGTATATTGAAAGTTATGCTCTTCCGGAGTGTAAATATATTTATACTCTTCTAGAGTATGGAAAACTTGTGCTCTTCTAGAGCATCTTTTTCTCATTTTAAGATTATACTGTCATATATTGTAACGGCCCGGGTAAAATTTATGTTTTTACCGGGACTGTAAAAGCTTTGTACAGTAATTTACCGAATAAAAGTAACCTTTGGTGATTATTTTAAGGAAAACCGAGCATCGGATTTCAATTCCGAGTCTCACACCATACTCCGGATATTTTTGTGGAATTTTGGGACGAGTTGGAGTTTTTCCGAATTTTGAAGTTG
>JAKUCV010005105.1:123116-138717 GCA_028386065.3 Turnera subulata | reverse complement strand
CCCGGAAGATAAAATTGGTAATAAGAAAATAATTAAGCATTCTTTTGGTCTTGGTATAAATGTTATGGTGGTTTCCTTGTGTCGTGATTGTCTGTGCTTATTGTTGTGATTGATGTGATTACTTCGAAAGTATTATGGTTGAATATATCTTTGTTTATCTTTCGTCGGTGAGCGCTTCGGACTCACCCCTCGCCTGCGGTGTTTCATCCCGTAGGTTTGGTTGATCGTAGTTCAGGTACGAGGTTCGTTGGCTGCTGCTTACTTCTCCACCTGACCCGGATCCATACCCCGCTGCATCTGCATTCTAGTCTTTCGCTGCCTACTTTTCTATTGTGTTGTTGCTGTTGCTGCTGTTTTATATTTGCTGTTGACTGGATTGGAGTGTATGATTTGAATAATGGTCCCCGAGATCGGGTGACGAATATTGTATTTGTGGGTTGCATGTATTGTATTTTATTTTGTATGTACTGTCTGCTGCTGTATTAAGAACAGTTCTGGCACGTGTTTACCCTGTACGGTAAATACGGGTCGGGGCGCTTCAGAACCGAATTCAAACTGGAGTTCAATGTAATTGACTTGAGATAATAATTATTAAATAATTAATCATCTTAAGCCATATATAAATATTTACTTATAATTTCATGATAAACATAAATATAAAGTTTAAAATTAAAAAAATTCATTGAGGAATACAATTTTTACTTAAAAATAGGGAAAAATTAATAAAATTTGTGCTTTGTAATTTAAAATTGACCTGAACGGGTCATTGGTTCAACTAGATCAATACAAAACCGGCAGGGTCATCCTGATTCTTCTAAGTCGATTGCATTCTCGTCCGATCCCATCCAAAATTCCAAATTTGGCTCCAGATTGCGATCCGATCGGTCAAACCAACCAGGTTGAGCCAGTACAGATAACTATGTTACTGATTGCTTATGGGGCAGTACCGCAGTAGGGATTAACTAACTTTTGTTTTACTTAGGAGTTCTGAATGTGACAAACGTGCCCTTTTTTTTATGGAAAAGTTTGACCAATTGTACTAAACAACTTCTTAATGCCTTGCCATATGTACTAAACAAATATATTTCACGTAGCTCTACAATAATGGTTGGGTGAGCAGAGACGCAGGTACTGGTATTGGTATTGTTTGCAGAAACAATCAAGGCGCTCTTATTGATGGTCTAGCTCTTATTAGAAAGAGCCAATCTGCCTCTGCAGCTGAAGCGGAAGCAGTGCGAGAGGCGGTCCTTCTTGCTCAAGCGAGAGACTTCACTATTGTGGAGATTGAAACCGACTCAAAGAATGTTGTCATGGCTATTGAGAACAAGTCTCAACCTGATGTTGCGGCCAAGACTATTATTCAGGATATTCAGTCTCGTTTAGCGTCTTTATCTAATGTTTCTGTTAAATTCGTACCGAGGACAGCTAATATAGTGGCAGATTGGATTGCAAAGTCAGTGAGAAGGACTCAATGTCCTCCACACTGGATTAATGTGCCTCCCCCTGAGTTGAGGGATCTTTTGTATATGGACCTGATGTACTCTTAAATTTATTATTAATACATATCATCTGATGTTCAAAAAAAAAAAAAAAAAGCTCTACAATAATGGTGCCATGCGTATGGCCTATTACGTTCCACGAATAGTTTTTCTGTACCGATTTCTTACCAAGTAACCCATGTATTTCCCTATAAATAAGAGATCCTTTGAATCTTTTGCAATTCACCTTCAGGAAACGAGAATGTTTTTTTGGTCAGTAGAATGCAGGAGTTCAATAAAGAGAAAGAGGCCTTTCTAATACTTCAGACTTCCAATTTTCAACATAGGTATGTGAGATTTTTTATTTTCATTATATCATTTATCTTTTTTAAATTGAACGATAAAGTTTTTATTAGGGAGAGTTTACTGTCATGGTTTTCCTTTCTGATATCTTTCAATCTATTATATATATTTAAAGCTATATCCCTCACCAGGTTTTGACACATAGGATTTTTGGAATGTTGCTTTATTGCCATGTGGAGGCTTTGGGCTCTTCCTTTATTGTCATCTGGAGAGTTGTAGATGTAATTTGATTGGCCATAATGACAAATATAATTATCCTGGAATAACTTGATCTATTATACTCTTTCAAAAAAGAATTCCAATCACACTCAAATTGTTCAAATGAAAATTCACACGCAAGATTGGTACTGATAACCTATCTTAATTATAATCTTTTATAAAGAATTCCAGACACACCCAAATTATTGAAAAGAAAATTCACACGCAGATTTTGGTATTATATATATTTTTTCCATTAAACTGATAACCAGAGTTTCTAATCAATAAAGATAAGGATAAAACTCTTTTTATTTAAATTGATGAATCTGATCTTAATTATATTCTTCTAAAAAGAATTCCAGTCACACCCAAATTGGTAAAAAAGATTGTTATATATATATATTATGTGATTTACTCTATTATTGTTATTTGATAAGAATCATATTATACTCAACTAACCTTTAATCATTTTTGTTTTTTTATCGTGCATCTCTTCAGAAATTTCATCTTCTCTCTATAAATACAGATACAGTCTTTGTTTGTGTATGTGAAATAATAGTCTGTGTATGTGATACAGTTTCTCTATCATTCATTCATTTCCTTTTACTTCTTCTTTTTTTTTCTGCACTACACAAGGTCTAGATGTAGTCTTTGTTGATACAGTTTTTCTATAATTCACTCATTCTCTCTAATTCCTTCTTTGTTTTGTTTCTATTTGCATACGTATGAATGTTGATATAATATTAAAGTTATTTTGTCTCACATAATTAAGCATCCTATTTGTTTTTATATTCCTTTTATTTTCCAAATATATTTTAATTATTTTTATATTTTTTTGTGCAGGAAAATATATATTAAAGATTTGGATGAATTGACTCCTGACAATGATTTATGGAAAAATCAAGTTAGAGTTTCGAGATTGCAGGAATCCTTGAATACAAAATTATAGAACCTCCTTATTAGCATAGATATATGAGTCTAATTGATGCAAAGGTATTTTTTAATTTTTCATGTCTTTTAATGAAACATCATGCCCCGTATTTACCGCTAGATACAGTAAACACGTGGCCATCTTATTATTACTGGAATAACAATATCTAAGTCATACAATAAAGACAAACCCAAGCATAGCTTAATATAACAAACCACACACACACACAGCCGTCACGGGAATTATTACACAAAGCAGTCTCAACGACTACCAACAAAACAAGAAACACACAGCAGCAGCGGAAGACTTGAAAATAACAATAGCACACCACAATGAAAAGATGCAGCGGAGTATGGATCCGGGTCTGGCAGAGGGTACGCCGCAGCTTGCCTGACACGTTCCTACACTAAAACAAATCAATCTACACGACCGGGTCACGTAGGCGAGGGGTGAGTCCGAAGTGCTCACCGAGTAAAATCCACAAGTAATAATTAATATACAAGCATCCATTATAACCAAGTTACCAGAAACAAACAAAATATCACCAGGCAAAACCTTAACCTGATTCTACGATTCCCCGGTTAACTTCCTATGGTCTAACCTGTTAGACTAGTCCAAATTTTATCAACAGGGCCCCTATCACAAATTAAATGTTGGCCGTGCCTGGTAGCCAGGTTAGCTAACCCCAGGGTACTCCCCGTGAAACCATAACATCTCAAATCACAATATCTCAAAAACCGAGTCCCGCAGTCCTCCCTATCATAAATCAAGTCATAACACAATACACAGGTGGACTACCATCTGGCCGTACCAACACCTAATTGTGATTATCTAACTGTCTAGGTGATACCGTTATTATTACCCTCAATCAATCAAGTTCTCATAACCGAACCCGTGTAGACTCTTTCAACTCGTCTAACAATCTTAATCATATCTCGAGTTCACCCAGTTTCCACACCTCATAGCAATAACAGCAAACGTAACATCACAGTACACATCCAATCAAACATTCGTAGTCACAAAATTATTCACAACAAGGCACACAGCAAAACATAATCAAACCGTAACTTGGTATAACAGGCTGAATATTAACAATTACTTGTCCTCACCTTAGTTGATGAATTCCTCGGGAATTTCGCCCTCGGGTTCCAAGTCCACGTTCTCGTTCACTTCACCTAGATATAGTGACATTCAATCACATAAATGCACAACAAAATGATATGCATGTATTTACCTAATATGGTATTGTTATACCATCATATATTGATATGTGCAAAATTTTATTTAAGTATTTTCTCCCATAACTAGTTTATTTCCGTAATTCATTTTTAGTATGGTCCTAACATGGTTATTATTTTACCCAATTTATGTCCTTGATAATATATATTTCCACAAGGTTATTATTTTTAATTTTTATTTATTTATACTTCCAGAATATATATATATATATATGTATTTATATTCGTATAGAATAAATTCTACTATATTAATACTGTATTTTTCTTTCTTAATTCCGGACTGGGCTAGTCAGACCAAGCCCAGGTCCAAAATATTAGACCCCAACAGTATAAGGCCCAGGTGCAGAGCCCAAGCCAAGGCAGGCCCAGGCGCTGACCCGGACCATCAACCCGACCCGCGAATCGGCCCACCCGAACTGCCGGATCCAGTCTCACACCCGGATTGGGCTTGACCCGTGAGCTTCTCTCCCGGGTCGTCTCATCACCCGATCTGCTCACCTAGCAGCGGCGGTGACGACGACAGACGAGGACGACTGCGACGGCAGTGCGACACGAGGAGGAACGGAAGACAGCGCTGGCTTCTGACGCGGCTGCAGGTTCGGTGAAGACGGCGGTGCGAGCAGGCGACAGAGACGAAGTGACCGGTGATGCACTCGGGCTTGGCTCGGTCGCGTGGCTGTCGGTGGAGTGAAGGAGGAAGGTTGCGGCGACGGCGTGTGCGGGTCCTGGTGGTAGCGACGGAGGCGCGAGAAAGAGAAGGGGAAACGGGAGGCGCTGCGCGCGGTGGTGACGATCGGTGGTGTGGCGGCAGTGAAGGTGAGGAGGCCGGTGTGGGTTGTCGTTTAGGCAGCAGAAGGGTTGTCTAATTCTTCTTTTATATATATATATATATATATATATATATATGTGTGTGTGTGTGTGTGTGTGTGTGTTTATGCTTATGGAAATTGTGTGGTGTGAAATTGGACAGGGTGATAAGGGGTTTCTTGCTGGGTCGTCAGTGGCTAACCTGTGGATTGCAGGTGCAGAATTTTTTTTATATATATAAAACCAGAAGAAGGAAAGGACAATTGATTTTGGCAGACAAGGTGGAAAAAATCTGCCAATTATTGAAGAATTATTGAGTTTCCCTGTGCATGCATGATTGCAGAAAAATCTAGTTCATTAAAAGACTTATTTGCCCTTCTTGTTTCCTTTGGGTTTAAATTTAACCTAGGGGCATATTCGTCTTTTCGCACTTTTACCAATACGGAAAATTCCAACTTGTCCCGAAAATTCCGTAAAAGTGTTCGGGGTATGAATTGAGACTCAGAATTGAAATCCGATGCTCGGTTTACCACGAAATAATTACCAAAGACTAATTCTTTACGGTAAATCACTATGCGAAAGAATTACGGTCGCGGTAAAAACGAAAAATTTACCTGGGCTGTTACAGCCTTCCCCCCTTATGGAATTTCATCCCCGAAATTCGATCCCGGTTCCTCAAAGAGATGCGGGTACTGCGTTCGCATGTGCTCTTCGACTTCCCAGGTGGATTCATTAGCTGAATGCTTACTCCACTTGACTTTTACCATGGGAATGGTGCGTTTCCTTAACTGTCGTACTTCACGTGCAAGGATCTTTTCTGGAACTTCTGTATACGTCAGATCCTCGGCTACTTCAACTTCTGCCGGCGTCACTATATGACTCGGGTCTGATCGGTACCTCCTTAACATTGAGACGTGGAACACGTTATGAATGCGTGACAACTCTTCAGGTAAAGCCAACCTGTATGCCAAAGGTCCGACTCTTTCCACGATCTCACAAGGTCCAATGTATCTGGGGCTTAACTTTCCTTTCTTCCCGAACCTGATTACACCTTTCCATGGCGCAATTCGGAGGAAAACTTTTTCACCAACCTGATACTCCATCTCCCGTCGGTGTTTGTCCGCGTAACTCTTTTGTCTTTCCTGTGCGGCTCTCATGCATTGTTTAACTGTCTGGATTTTATCAACTGTTTGCTTAACCAAATCCGGACCAACGATCAATCGCAGTCCCTCTTCATCCCAGCAAACCGGATTTCTACACTTCCTTCCGTAGAGAGCTTCAAAGGGCGGCATACCAATACTGGAATGGTAACCGTTATTGTATGCAAACTCCGCCAATGGTAAATATTTGTCCCAGCTTCCACTAAAGTTGAGTGCACAAGCTCGGAGCATATCTTCCAAGGTCTGGATAGTCCTTTCAGACTGTCCGTCTGTCTGCGGATGGAAAGCAGTACTGAAGCTCAGTTTGGTACCGAGCGCTTCTTGTAGACTCTTCCAAAATTGTGAGGTAAACCTCGGATCTCGATCAGACACTATAGACTTGGGTATACCATGCAACCTCACAATCTCAGCAACATATTTCCTCGCCAAAGTGTCCATGGTATTGGTTTGGCAGATAGGAAGAAAATGAGCAGTCTTTGTCAATCGGTCGACAATGACCCAAATGGCATCATGCTTCCTTTGAGTCATTGGCAACCCTATCACGAAATCCATCGTGATCATTTCCCACTTCCATTCTGGTATTGTGAGAGGTCTCATCTTCCCAGCTGGTGCGTGGTGCTCCGCTTTCACTTGTTGACAAGTGATGCATCTCGCAACGTATTCTGCCACATCTTTCTTCATACGAGGCCACCAATAACGGCTCTTCAGATTCTGATACATCTTAGTACTTCCTGGATGCATAGCATACGGGGTCATATGTCCTTCCTCCAGAATCTGGTTACGCAGGTCTCCGACTTTGGGTACACAAAGCCGCTTTCCAATCATCAACGCTCCGTCTTCTGCTATACGAAACTTTTCTTCCTTGCCGCTACGTACTCCCTCTTTTAGCTTGACAAGGTCTGAATCTCCATCTTGTAATTCCACAATCCACCCTCTTAGATTAGACTTGACATTCATGTGTGCTATCAGGGCTCCTGTATCATCAACTGTCAGATTAGCTCCCAACTTCCTTAACTCGATGAGTGCGGACATCGAGTAAGTAGTGGAGGCTTCGTCCGGCTGTCTCCGACTCAAGGCATCAGCTACTACATTAGCCTTTCCAGGGTGGTACTCGATAGTACAATCATAATCATTCAATAGCTCAACCCAACGTCTTTGTCGTAAGTTGAGCTCTTTCTGAGTCATGATGTACTTGAGACTTTTGTGGTCGGTGAAGATCCGGCACTTTTCTCCAAACAGGTAGTGTCTCTAAATCTTCAACGCCAGAATCACGGCTGCCATCTCCAGGTCATGTGTCGGGCAATTCCTTTCATGAGGCCTTAATTGCCTGGAGGCATATGCAATCACCCGACCTTCTTGCATAAGCACAGCTCCTAACCCATAACCAGAGGCATCACAGAACAGTACGTACTCCACTCCTGGCTTGGGTACTGCTAACACTGGTGCTGTGGTTAGCTTCTTCTTCAACTCTTCGAAGCTCTTCTGACATTCTGGACTCCAAGTGAAAGGTTGTTCCTTCCTTAACAGCTTCGTCATGGGACTGGCTATCAAGGAAAATCCTTTAATGAACCTCCGATAGTATCCTGCAAGACCATGAAAACTTCTGACTTCGGCCACATTCTTAGGAGGCTCCCACTCCAGAACAGCTTTAACCTTGGTGGGTCTACCTTTATCCCATCTCCTCCTACTACATGTCCAAGGAAGGAAACTTCTCCAAGCCAGAATTCACACTTGCTGAACTTGGCATACAGTTTCTTCTCCCGTAGCCTTTGAAGAACTATCCTCAGGTGTTCCTCATGTTCCTTCTTGGCCTTCGAGTAGATAAGGATGTCATCAATGAAAACTACAACAAACTTGTCAAGGAATTCCTTCAAGACCAAGTGCATCAAGCACATGAACACTGCTGGTGCATTGGTTAACCCGAAGGGTACCACTGTGAACTCGAAGTGGCCATATCGGGCGCGGAATGCAGTCTTTGGTATATCCTTCCCTGCAATCTTGATCTGATGGTAACCTGATCGAAGATCGATCTTGGAAAACACCGTAGCTCCTTGTAACTGGTCAAAGAGATCATCGATCCTTGGTAAAGGATACTTGTTCTTGATTGTTACTTTATTCAGTTGTCGATAATCCACACACATCCTCATGCTACCATCTTTCTTCTTTACGAACAACACCAGTGCACCCCAAGGTAAGGTAGTGGGTCTAATGAAACCCTTCTCAAGAAGTTCATCCAGCTGTTTCCTCAGCTCCTGTAGTTCTGTTGGTGCCATCCGATAAGGTGCCATAGAGATGGGGGTAACTCCAGGTACTAGGTCGATAGTGTATTCCACCTCTCTGTCGAGAAGCAATCCCAGTAGATCTTCTGGAAACACATCGGGAAACTCCCTAACTACCAGTATGTCTTTGGGAGTCAGATTCTGGGTTCCTTCGCCCGTGACATGGGTCAGCATGGCATTCGGACCATTCTGCTTAATCCCAAAATCCTGAGTAGCAGAGATACTGCATGTGGTTGCAGCTCTCCCTATACCAGTCAAGATAATCGGTCGACTTCCAGTGGATGTCAGTGTTACTTGCTTAGCTCGGCAATCCACCATTGCCCGATACTTTGACAACCAATCCATGCCCAGGATTATATCAAAACCTCCCATACTCATGACAATAAGTCGGGCAGGAAAGGTTTCTTTGCCGTATACCAAGGGTACATTCTTACACACACGATCTAACCTTACTATAATGCCTGCAGGTAATCTAACCCTCATCGGGTGTTCTAGCTTCTCATCCTCACAGTTATGTTGCATGGCAAAGTTCTGAGCTATGAAAGAATGCGTAGCTCCAGGATCTACTAAAGTATGTGCAACATTATCATAAACTGTAAAGGTACCTACAATCACTTGGGCAGCGTCAGGATCATCTTCTGCAGTGATCACAAAGGCTCTAGGGACTGCTACACTCTGATTGGTTGCAGACTGTGTTCGTGCAGCAGAGTTTCCTCGTCCACGGCCTGTCCGGAACCTCCAGGTCCACTCGGTACACTAGCCACTGAGGCTGGAACGGTCTGTGTTGGGGTTGGATTTCCAACTCTTCCAAGCTTTGGGCATGCGTATCGGTAGTGCCCCAACTCGTTGCATTCGAAGCATCTAACCGTGGCCAAAGGAGCTCTAGTACGATTGTCACCAGAGGTGGTTCCGCTGGTCCCGGTCCATCCCCCGGTGGAAGCTCTGCGGTTGTTGTTCCATCCTCGTCCATACGTCGCTGACGAGTTCTGGCCCCGTCCGACTACTGGTGCACTGGCGGTCCTCTTGTTCTGGTTCATAGGATTTGACGCGGCTTCCCTCTTCCGGGCTTCTCATCGAACTGCCTGTTGGTGTAGCTAGGTCCCTTCAGCCTTCTGAGCGTCCTTCACCATTGCCTGGTACCCAGAATACTCCTTACACCCCATAATTGCTCTGATGTCAGGATGCAGTCCCCTCCAGAAATGCTGACACTTGGCTTCCACGGTGGCCACTAGGTTTCCCGCGTACATGGACAAGTGGTTAAACTTCTCCTCATATTCTGTCACGGTCATGTTGTTCTGTCGCAGCTCCAGGAACTCACACTGCATGCGCTCTCGGAACTAGTCAGTGATGTACTTGTCTCTGAACATCTCCGTGAATTCGGCCCACGGCATCACTACGGGCTTTGGCATGTCCCATGTGACGGATTCCCACCAGTCGGTAGCTGTCTCCCTAAAAAGAGACGCGGCATAGTTCGCCCAACGATCATCTGTGCATCTCAGTTTGTACATGACTCTGATGGTCTGGCGTAACCACTCATCTGCAACTCGAGGGTCTGTCGCTCCCGAGAAGTTTTCAGCTCCAAGTTTGGTTAACTTGGTGTAGACCGGATCATCAATTGGTCCCTCGTTGCGAACGGTTTGGTTGTGGAGAATTTGCGTCATCATCTGCATCATCTCCATGGGTAGCGCAGGTGGTAGCCCCTGTGCTCCACCATACGCTGGTTGCCCACCTCCTGCTTGGGGCGGTTGGTCAACCGACACTTGGTCTCCATCCAAGTGCATCTGTTCAGCAGGCTGGTGTTCCTCAACCGGATCCATGTCACGGTACCTATATGAAAATGCATGTAATGTTAATCATGTAGAGCGAGCTATGCACAGCAAACAAGCACAACAATCATCAAAGACCTACAGCCCGCTCCGCTACCAAAATGAAACATCCTGCCCCGTATTTACCGCTAGATACAGTAAACACGTGGCCATCTTATTATTACTGGAATAACAATATCTAAGTCATACAATAAAGACAAACCCAAACATAGCTTAATATAACAAACCACACACACACACAGTCGTGCACGGGAATTATTACACAAAGCAGTCTCAACGGCTACCAACAAAACAAGAAACACACAGCAGTAGCGGAAGACTTGAAAATAACAACAGCACACCACAATGAAAAGATGCAGCGGAGTATGGATCCGGGTCTTGCAGAGGGTACGCCGCAGCTTGCCTGACACGTTCCTGCACTAAAACAAATCAATCCACGCGACCGGGTCACGTAGGCGAGGGGTGAGTCCGAAGTGCTCACCGGGTAAAATCCACAAGTAATAATTAATATACAAGCATCCATTATAACCAAGTTACCAGAAACAAACAAAATATCACCAGGCAAAACCTTAACCTGATTCTACGATTCCCCGGTTAACTTCCTAAGGTCTAACCTATTTGACTAGTCCAAATTTTATCAACAGGGCCCCTATCACAAATTAAATGTTGGCCGTGCCTGGTAGCCAGGTTAGCTAACCCCAGGGTACTCCCCGTGAAACCATAACATCTCAAATCACAATATCTCAAAAACCGAGTCCCGCAGTCCTTGGTCGGGAGTCCCGCAGTCCTCCCTATCATAAATCAAGTCATAACACAATACACAAGTGGACTACCATCTGGCCGTACCAACACCTAATTGTGATTATCTAACTGTCTAGGTGATACCGTTATTATTACCCTCAGTCATTCAAGTTCTCATAACCGAACCCGTGTAGACTCTTTCAACTCGTCTAACAATCTTAATCATATCTCGAGTTCACCCAGTTTCCACACCTCATAGCAATAACAGCAAACGTAACATCACAGTACACATCCAATCAAACATTCGTAGTCACAAAATTATTCACAACAAGGCACACAGCAAAACATCATCAAACCGTAACTTGGTATAACAGGCTGAATATTAACAATTACTTGTCCTCACCTTAGTTGATGAATTCCTCGGGAATTTCGCCCTCGGGTTCCAAGTCCACGTTCTCGTTCACTTCACCTAGATATAATGACATTCAATCACATAAATGCACAACAAAATGATATGCATGTACTTACCTAATATGGTATTGTTATACCATCATATATTGATATGTGCAAAATTTTATTTAAGTATTTTCTCCCATAACTAGTTTATTTTCGTAATTCATTTTTAGTATGGTCCTAACATGGTTATTATTTTACCCAATTTATGTCCTTGATAATATATATTTCCACAAGGTTATTATTTTTAATTTTTATTTATTTATACTTCCAGAATATATATATAAGTATTTATATTCGTATAGAATAAATTCTACTATATTAATACTGTATTTTTCTTTCTTATTTCCGGACTGGGCTAGTCAGACCAAGCCCAGGTCCAAAATATTAGACCCCAACAGTATAAGGCCCAGGTGCAGAGCCCAAGCCAAGGCAGGCCTAGGCGCTGACCTGGACCATCAACCCGACCCGCGAATCGGCCCACCCGAACTGCCGGATCCAGTCTCACACCCGGGTTGGGCTTGACCCGCGAGCTTCTCTTCCGGGTCGTCTCATCACCCGATCTGCTCACCTAGCAGCGGCAGTGACGACGACAGACGAGGACGGCTGCGACGGCAGTGCGACACGAGGAGGAACGGAAGGCGGCGCTGGCTTCTGACGCGGCTGCAGGTTCGGTGAAGACGGCGGTGCGAGCAGGCGGCAGAGACGAAGTGACCGGTGATGCACTCGGGCTTGGCTCGGTCGCGTGGCTCTCGGTGGAGTGAAGGAGGAAGGTTGCGGCGACGGCGTGTGCGGGTCCTGGTGGTAGCGACGGAGGCGCGAGAAGGAGAAGGGGAAACGGGAGGCGCTGCGCGCGGTGGTGACGGTCGGTGGTGTGGTGAGGAGGCCGGTGTGAGTTGTCGTTTAGGCAGCAGAAGGGTTGTCTAATTCTTCTTTATATATATATATATATATGTGTGTGTGTGTGTGTGTTTATGCTTATGGAAACTGTATGGTGTGAAATTGGACAGGGTGATAAGGGGTTTCTTGCTGGGTCGTCAGTGGCTAACCTGTGGATTGCCGGTGCAATTTTTTTTTTTATATATATAAAACCAGAAGAAGGAAAGGACAATTGATTTTGGCAGACAAGGTGGAAAAAATCTGCCAATTATTGAAGAATTATTGAGTTTCCCTGTGCATGCATGATTGCAGAAAAATCTAGTTCATTAAAAGACTTATTTGCCCTTCTTGTTTCCTTTGGGTTTAAATTTAACCTAGGGGCATATTCGTCTTCTTGCACTTTTACCAATCCGGAAAATTCCAACTTGTCCCGGAAATTCCGTAAAAGTGTTCGGGGTATGAATTGAGACTCAGAATTGAAATCCGATGCTCGGTTTACCACGAAATAATTACCAAAGACTAATTCTTTACGGTAAATCACAATGCAAAAGAATTACGGTCGCGGTAAAAACGAAAAATTTACCTGGGCTGTTACATTTAATTTGTTAATTTTTCATTTCATAAATTAATTGTTCTTTATATTGTAACAGCCCAGGTAAAAATTTCATTTTTACCGGGACTGTTTAAGTTAATATTCAGTAATTTACCATTGATTTTAATCTTGTGTAAATAAATTATCGAGCTTTGGATTCTGAAACCGAGCATAGTCCTACGACCGGGATTTTTCTGCGGATTTTACGGACCAAAGTTGGGATTTTTCCGGGTCCGGGAATCTTCGGAAAAGTCGGGTTTATTCTCGAATTAACGGACCAAAAATAAGATAAGTGGGTATACCGGATATTTTCTGGTCCAGGTGGGTCACACTTCACATGCAGCATAGTAACTGCATAATTGAAGTTCAATTATTCAGCCGCCAACTCCTATTAAGCCTGTGACTTATCAATGATTATGCTGTCTATATAATTATTGTCTTCTGCCACCAAGCACACCACCATCACACCTTCAACTTCACCTGCAAACAACCACAAGCAATCATTAAACTCACTTACCGTAGAAGAAAACCAAGCCAAGAAAGAAAAAAAAAAGAAAACAAAATAAACACACACCCTACACCCAAAACTACGTCATTTTGGCAAGGACCCCTCTCCTCTTCACTTTCCTTCTTCTTCCTTTCTTCCTCCTTTCTCCTCCACACAACCACACCCGCGCCACCTCGCACCTCCACCATGAACCAACATCAACCCAACACCATCACCCACCCTTTAGACGGCTGCATTCTTTGGCTCGTCGTCATTGCACTGCCGTGACCACCTGCAGACGATGCTGCCACCGTCCAGCTCGTCACCGCCTCGCCCGTGCCGCCCGTCGCCGCGTCTCGCCCGTCGCCCGTGCTGCCCGCGCAGGTAACCTCACGAAGAAGATGAAGTCCTGTGCATGCATGGTTGTTTCTTTAAGTGAGCTGAACATTATTGTTGCATGGGCTATGTTTTATTTGATGTTGCATGGGCTGTTGTTTCATTGATGGGCTGTCATTTTTTTTTTAACGTGGCTGTGATGTTTTAGGTGGGCTTGGGTGAGTTGATGGGTAGGTATTAGTCTAGGCTTGGGAAATTAAGTATGGGCTAGAGTTTAGTTGGGCTTTGGGTTTGGGTATTAACTTGATGGGTTTGTGTTTGAGATGGGTATGGGCTGATGGGTTGGAGTTGGGCCTGGGCGGTGCTGGTCTCACTACGTGGGCCTTCCTGGGCTTCATGCAGTGGACCGGGCAACACTGCTCACGACCCAGTCCAAGGAAAAAAAAAAATAAATATAATAATAAATAAAAATCTGGAAAAAAAAATATATATATAAAAATTAAGGTATATTCTTTGGAAATTAAATATTATTGAGATATATATATATATATATATATATATATATATATATATACATATATGATTATTATGGAAATATATTTTGGAGAAATAAAGATATGAAAATAATTTGGGAAAAAGGAATTAATTTGGTAAAAATAATTTTTGGAAATATAATTATTCTCTAAAGTTGTAATTTTGAAAAGTAAGGGTCTATGTATGGAAATAATTTTGGAAAGGTTTTTACCAAAGTATTAATACCGGAATAATACCGGGAAAAGTATTTTGACACCTAGAAAATACATGGTGAATGATGATGATAACGGGGTAACCGAGATCGAGCCGGGTTAACGTTATATTTACGGTATTGCATATCATTTGCATATAATTGTTGTGCATCATATGTGAGTATGTCGATCATTTGTTATATAGGAATTGATATTGAACAGTTGCTTGAGGAACCTGCTGTGGAACCTGAAGAAGTAATTCATATCTGATAAACGGCTAAGGTGAGGATGGATAACCCTTGTTATGTTGCCTGTAGTACTTTGTGTGCTTTGTTGTTCGATTGAACTGCTGAATTGTTGATTGTTGGCTGAATACTTGCTGTGGTTATTATTGTTGCTTTTGAACTGTGATATTGATTCTGTGGATATTATGCTGAGATTGATGTTGAACTATTGACTGTGGAAATTGTGGAAAAGAAATTGGAATTGAGATTGGAATTGATTTGAGATGTTGGTATAATTGTCATGTGGAAAGTAGTGGTACGACCCGATGGTTTGAAAATTAATTTTGGGATGCTATGGTCGGTTTTTGGTTTGATTGGCCCGTCGTGCCTGAGGTTGGGGTATACCGAATACCCAGTGGCTCGGATATGCCGAATATCCGCGGTGGCTCGGATATGCCGAATATCCGTTGTGGCTCAGATATGCCGAATATCTGGTTGGCATGACGTCGCCTGAGGTTGGGGTATACCGAATACCCAGTGGCTCGGATATGCCGAATATCCGCAGTGGCTCGGATATGCCAAATATCCGCGGAGGCTTGGATATGCCGAATATCCGGTTGTTCTGATATGTGGTTTGGTTCTTGACCTAGCATCCGGAATTAATTGATTACCAGGTACGACCCTAGCTTGTCCAGTGACGGGGGCCCGGAAGATAAAATTGGTAATAATAATTAAGCATTCTTTTGGCCTTGATTCAGTTGTTGATATGTTGTTGCCTATCTGTGTTTGCTTTTAAGTATTACGGTTGCTTGCATATCACTGTTTATCCTTGGTCGGTGAGCACTTCGGACTCACCCCTCGCCTGCGGGGTTTCATCCCGTAGG
>JAKUCV010005105.1:91518-123111 GCA_028386065.3 Turnera subulata | reverse complement strand
CTGCTATACTATTACTTATGATGCTGTACTACATTTCCGCTGCTGTGTGATATATGTTGCTGTACTGCTGATTTCCTGTGATATGTATATTACTGATACTATCTGCTACTGCTGAGAGCACTGTGTTTGGATTGAATAATGGTCCCCGAGTGTGGGTGACAGTTGTATTGATAGTTGCTATTGTATAATATTTGCACGTTGTACTGTCTGTTCTATCATTATGAATAGTTTCGGCACGTGTTTACTGTGTTACGGTAAATACGGGTCGGGGCGCTTCATATATTATCGTTTTATATAATATTTTTTGTGGTCTCTTTTATGTTTTATATATATTTTAATTTTTTTTGTTATTTTTTCATTTTTATTTTAGGACTCAATTATGTATGTTTAAATTATAAAATTTATTATTATTAAATATTTTTTTATTTATTTTCTGATTTATATTCTATTTTATGTATTAAATTTTTTATTCATAATAATAGATTTTTCTATTTACTTTTATGTTTATATTTTGAAAATGACTCATTTTATGTTTTTTATTATTTTTTTAATTAATTCTTATAATTTTTTATTCTGTCTTTAATATATTTTTATTTTAAGGGCCAATTATGTAGGCCCAAGCATGGATCAATAGATGATGCAGGTATAAATTTACAAAATTAATTATTATTTATATTATTATTGAGTATTTGATTTTATTTTTTTCTAATTTTTTCTATTTTCTATTTTAATGTTCATTCTTTGTAATAATATTTTTTTTTATTTTTTTCCTGATTTTTATGTTTAGAAATTACCCTCTAATTTTTATGCTTTTTTATTATTAATTAATTATTTTAATTTTTGTTTTATTCATTAGTATTTTTTTTGTTTTGGGACTCACTAATGTATGTTTAAATATAAAAAATTAAGTATTATTTATATGATTATTAAAAAAATTTATTTTATTTATTTTCTTGATTTATATTGTATTTTATAATTTAATTTGTTTTGCATAATAATATTTTTTTATTTATTTTCCTGATTTATATTTCATTAAAATTAGTCACTCTTAAGTTTTTTTACCCTTTTTTTTATCCTTCATTAATGGTTTTGATTTTTACTTCTATTGTTTAATATTTTTGTTATTTTTTGGCTCATTGATCCATGTTTAACTTTGCAAAATTAATTATTTTTTATATTATATTTTTATATTTTAATTTTTTATAATAATATTGTTTATTCATTTACTGATTTATGCTTTAAAAATTACTCTCTTACATTTTTTTGGTTATTATTAATTAATTCTTTTAACTTTTTTCGGTTATTTAATATGTTTTTATTTTAAAGGCCAATAATGCATGTTTAAGTTAAAAAAATTAGTTTATTATTTATATTATTATTAAATAGTTTATTTTATTTATTTTTCTGATTTTTATTCTAATTTATATTTTAATAATTTTTATATTATTTTCCAGATCTATATGAAAAAATGAAAAAATTTAATAAAAATGTATAATTTGGAAACAAATTATGTACAATTTTTTTAATATTACATAATAAATGCCTAGAAATATTAGTTGAAATGTTAATTTTTTTCAAAAAATTAATTAATAAGCAAACCCGTGGAACTCACGGGAAGTGACCTAGTTATGAAAAAGAGAGGTTGTTATCGTACTATTCATTAACTTTTCTTTTGTGCAACAGTTTGTGGTAATTAGCATACAACCTGGGACATCAAGAAACACCATGTGAAAGAAATTCTCCTGTACTAAAAAATGTGATAGAAATCTTACTTTATATTTATCGCCTTTCCAACCTCTCAATTTATTTGGCGATGAAAAGACGGCGTAAAGTGATAATGAAAATTATTTTATTTTGTTTTAATCCATCTCTGCAAGATGAAATAAATCACTTTTATGCGCAAGAGTGAATTAATATTTTAAAAAATCTCATCAAGAAAATTTTAAAGATCCCATGGTAGAAGCTTATACACGCTAAGAACAGCGGAGTTGGGAAAAAAAAGCAGTAGTATTTGGCGATTGAAAAAAAAAGGGTGATTATGCTTATTTGCCGGAAAAATAGTCTACCCCACAACGAACCATTAGCCGGTTTAATTGATGGATGGGTAAGAGTTCCAATCGAAGAGCATATCAAATAATTTGCAAAATTTGTTCATAAAAATTATTAATCTACAAGTTTCAGTCCGGGCGTGATAATCAAGAAAAAAAATAAATTGAGACGGCGCTGTACAAATCATATCGATACGGTTGGCGTACAAACTCTTTAAGTTTAATGGAGAGTTTCAATTTGTGTTTATGACATGGATTGAAAATAATGTTTAATAGAGAGCTTCAATTCGTGTTAATGACATGGATCGAAAATAAGTTTTAAAGCGATATTATGAAACTGGAAAAGATAGTTTGCGACAATCGTAAAACAACAAGGGTATAAGATACCCAAGTTATATTCCTTTTTAATTTAACTAGAATAAAAAATAATGACGGAAAATTGATTTCAAAATTAGGAAAACTAATATTTTAAAAAGTTGATTACAATTTTTTATTGGATCCGTTACTAAACTTCTAGATTTGTTTTTGTCATTGTTTATCTCATATTCTTTTTAACTGTTACAAAAAGTAGTGATATGAGTAAATTAAATTGTACTACGAATACAATAATTTCTCTTCATATGGTGTGATGTACACATTCATTCCACAAGAAGATGTTAATAATTAAAATTGTTATAAAACGTGTTGAATGTGGTGTACCTAACTTTGTCCCTCCCCTCATTATTGTTCCATATATATATTATGTACAAATTGAATACATGTGATGAAGAAAATAAAACTGACAATTGAAGTCTTCTTCTCCTCCTACCGGCTGCTCTTCATCTCTTTATTTCTTCTGCTCCACTTCCTTCTCCTTTAATCTTCATATTTATAACATGTTATCAGCACGAATGAATCTACCCCGAGCAAGAAAAAAATCAACCCAGAAAAATAGAGAAATCCGAGAGAAAATGAAGAAGAACAGAAAAAAAAAGGAAAATATAGTTCGTCACCCTTCTCCTCCCACGGTTACTGTTCATCGTGTGTCGTTCCGGACCGCCGCTCGCCTCAACGCCCACACCGGCGTGTTCGCCTCGCTGTCGCCGACCGAACGGCACCTTCTCCGCCCATTTCCGCCGCCGGACGCCCCACCAGGAGGAGAAAACCCGACGAGCAACCCGTCGGATCTTCCCCTCCCAGTCGGGTCTCCTAGAAGGATCCCCCCTGCACGCAACGGCTCCGTTTTCCTCCAGCCACGCCGCCGCACGAGTCATCGTCTTACTCGCCGTAGCAGCCTCCAGACGGAACCGACGCCGTTGCCATTCGTTGCAGCACCGTCCGCCGCGGCCAACCGGGTCGACCTTCACCCTCGCCTCCTGCCGTCGACGCTGCGACCTCTAGCACCAACAGTTGCGCCCGTCCAACACCCAGCCGTGTCGCTCCCCGCTGTCGCCGTTCGTCGCGTGCCGCCGCCTGCATCTCACGAGGAGAGCTCGAGGTTGAAGACGACCCCGACCCGGAAATGTGAACGGGTCCGTGGTCCGGGTCGGGTTTAACCTGCGGGCTGGGTTGATGGGCTGACTGGGTCGGGCCTGGGCCTGGCGCAGTACACAGGCCTGGGTTTTGGCTTGGGCTTCACCTGGGCCGGCACTGTTCGGCCCAGCCCGGATATTAAAAAAAAAAAGGAAAAAGAATAGAAAAGAAAAAAACCCAGCTCGGATATTAAAAAAAAAAGGAAAAAGAAGAGAAAAGAAAAAAAAAGAGAAAAAGAGAGAAAAGGAAAGGAAAAGAGAGAAAAGAAAGAAAAAAGAGAAAAGAAAAAAAATAATTATCATGAATTTTTTTTTTTAAGAAAAAGATATTATCAATATATATACTGGAATAGTAACCGGATATTAGTATGATATATTATACATTATTGCTGAAAGATTTATCGAGTAAGCATACCCTCTATTATTATGCTCTACTTAGTATTCAATATTGGCCGGCTAAGCCGCCTTTTCTCTTTGTTGGCCGGCTAAGCCGCCTTATCTCTTTGTTGGCCAGCAAAGCCGCCTTGTTTCATTTGTTGGCCGGCTAAGCCGCCTTCTATCAAGTAAGCATATTTTTATATATATTTTTTTTAATTACGATTGGGCTATTAAAAGGCCAATTGCATTTAATTTCTCGCTTTAATTTCATTTACGTTTTGCTTGGGCTCGTACAAGGCCCATCATATTTATCTTTCGGTTATTTATTTTTAATTGGGCTAATCAATAAAAGGCCCATGTTTATTTATTTTTATTATGTCTTTTATTTTTTGGAATTATGTGATTAGTTTTTCGCGGCCCTTAAAATTTTCGGAAGAAATTTGTTATAGGCGCTGAAATGCATTTAAATGCAAATAGTCTGGAAGACTTAACAACAGAGGAAATAAAAGCAAAATATGGCGAAGACCGGATGTCTTACTACCAAAAAGATCCTGCAGATCCTTTAAAGAAATATTGAAGAAAAACATAAACCACCAGAAGGTGGATATTGTATAACCATCAAGAAGATGGATAATGTATGACCATCCGAAGATGGATACTGTTATTATCTTGCTTACCCTGAAGGTGCAAGCTAGTATACATTGAATAATTTTATTTTATGTTTCAGTTTTATTATTATGTGCTATTTTATTTTATTTTATTTACTTTAAAACATTTTATCATCGTTTCTAGAATAATGGCTTAGGCATTTGTCCTGAAGACAATGCAAGTTGACATCCAAGGGGGAGAATTATATGTGTGGATGTCAACTATTTCACATAATATGTGATAGTACAATCTCGAAATGAGAAAAAGAATAACACGCTCCAGAAGAGCACAAGATTGAATACGTTCATGAAGAACGCATACTTTACTATGATCAAGAAGATCATATATTTACGCTCTAGAAGAGCAAATACTCTTGACGAGTACAGAAACTCCCACTTACAGTAATAAAAGAAATTATTGATCCCATCGAATTGGCTCTGCTCCATTCCCTGAAGTGAATGTAATTGTATGTAATAGTTTTGATTATGGTTATGAACATTCGATTGGACACAAACAAGCCTTATAACAAGGCATCGAGTAAATGGTTATCAAATGTCCCAGAAGGGAAAATCTAACATTGATGAAGCCGTTGCTTACCCTGAAGGTGTAAACCAATATACCCTGAAGGTATAAGCCAATATTGAATGATTTTATTTTATGTTAAGCTTTATTATTAATTATTATATTTATTATATTATTTTTATTTCATGCATGTTATTACTGCTAAATTTTTAATGTGAACATGAAACTATCGTTGACTCGGCATATTCCGTATTTAATAAACGGAAATTATTCATAAGTAACAATGGTAGTACAATCTCAAGAAAATTAATATGCTCTAGAAGAGCACAAGTTTACTATACTCTAGAAGAGTATATATTTAAGCTCTAGAAGGGCATAAATTTCACTATACTTTAGAAAAGTATATATCTAAGTTCCAGAAGAGCACAAGTTATGTTATGCTTTAGAATAGCACATATTTACGCTCTAGAAGAGAATGAGATTTAATATGCTCCGGAAGAGTAAAAAATTTATGCTCTGGAAGAGCTTGAATTTTATTATACTCCAGAAGAGCAAAAATTTCATTATACTCTTGAAGAGTACAAACTTTCATACTTACAATAATTAATGAATATTATGTTGAGACAATAAAAATGCCTATGGGAAACTAACAGGTAGGGGAAAGTTTACTTACGTTATTCTTTAGATTGTACTACATAAATTTTTGAGTCAATAAAAGTTATCGTATCAAGCTAGTATGTAGCAGCCTGAAGCTTGCACACAACAGCCTGAAGCTGGTACATTATAGCCCAAAGCGGACACTAGCCTGGAGCTAGCAAATAAATCATTGTAAATTATTAAATATACAGTTTGCACAAAACTGAGACCAACTAGAAGTTGGCTGATAGATATGTAATTTACAGCTGGTATGCACCAACCAGACGCTGGTCAATAATTTCCCTAAGTTATCATATCCAGCCTGAAGCTGGCACATATATAGCAGCCTGAAGCTGGCATATATATAGCAGCCTAAAGCTAGCAATTGTAAGACATTAAATATACAATATTCGAGTAATTGAACCTTACCATATCCAGCCAGAAGCTGCAATGCACTAGCCTGAAGCTATCAATTTTAAGTGTTTAAATACACAGTTTGCACAGCCCGAAGCTAAGGTCAACTAGAAGTTAATTATTGGATATCTTGTTTAGCATGACCGGATGGGCCATCCCGGATCAATAATTCTGCACGAGATTTATTTGGTTATTCTTGAAAAACTGGAAGTTTTTACAATCAATGAATTTCCATGTGTTAGTTTGTTGTGAAAATTAATTATACGGAATTCCTAAGATGAGATTGGCCTAGAATCACCAGCAAGTTTGGAAATAATTCAGGGACATGTACGCGGACTAATAAATCCAGTGTTGACCATCTAGGTAATTTTTACGATGCATCGACTAGATGGTCTATTGTGTGATGCAAGTTGACATTGTGCGCACTTATTTTAATGATTAAGCCACTTGCTGGTTCATATCCCTGCTTATGTTATTAGACTATATGTCTAAATAATGCTGGTATATTTCTTCAATGGATAATGTATATCATTGGAAATAAACCCAAACAGATCTGGGGGAATATTGACATTTGATTGCAGGACCATTGTTAATGAAATATTACTGTTTGAGAAAATGGTATTTTACATGCAGCAGCACTTATGTGCATCAAGCCAACAACTTATCATGAGGTCTCCCCATTTAATTGGTTCATGGTCACGAACCTAGTAACTCCCATCTTCGGACCGTTGGTTATACAGTATATAATGCTCCACCACAGCATAGTAAAGTTGGTCCTTAAAGAAAATTGGGAATAGATGTTGGCTATAAAAATCTCCATCAATTACACAGTAATTGAAACCATTGACTAATGATTGGAGATTTGTTAATTTGATGATAGAATTTACCCAACATCAAGGGGAGAAAATAAGCAGCTGGATCAAGATATTATTGAAATATATTATCAATATATAGTTGTTGATCCTCAAACAAATTAGTGTGAACCTGAAGTTCAAAAGATGATTCATTCTCAAGAAAATTGATATGAAATTGCCAGACATATAAAGTGACCAAATCTTATATACCAGCTGCAATTGCTCCTGTTCAAATTAATGTTCCAGAAGAACAAGTATAGTATGTAAATGAATCTAAAGTACGCCAGAAGCGTAGAATATACTAGGTTCTAAAAGAAAACAAAATTCTCGATAGAGAAAAAGGAGCAAAGAGATAAGATGGCCCCAGTGATAAAATAAGACCTCCAGTAGAGGTTCAAATTAAAAGTCCTCAAAAAGAGGAAAATCCTCCAGAAGAGGTTTTCTGACACAGTTGATAAAGTTCCAGAAGTAACTCAGGTACCTGATATAAATCAGTATGATGAGATCTCAATCAATTACAGTGTCAGGAATAAGATGGAACCGACATGATATAACCGTCGACGGAATACTATTTTTATTTATAATATAGAGCTAAAGAAAATGAGGATCATGAACCTACATCTATTGATGAATGTAGGCACAGAATGTTTGGCCAAAATAGAGAGATATAATTAAGGCTGTGTTAGACTCGCTTGTGAAGCGAGAAACTTTTCGGACCTGTAGTTCGTACAACAATGGTATAAAACCGGTCGAGGATAAATGGGTGCTTGTGCGAAAAAGGGGGAAAGCACGGTTTGTCACACAAAATACGATTTGTAGCACAAGGTTCTACCCAAAATGACCTGGTATTGATTATGAGGAGATATACTCCTCTGTGATGGTTGCAATTATTTTTGATAAGTCTGGCATTCTATGAAAAGAATTAGAAATGCATCAAATGGATGCTATTACAGCCTATATTTTTAAGGATCCATAAGTCATGATATATGCATAAGAATCCCTGAAGGATTCAAGTTGCTTGAAGCAACTAATTTCCGGGAATATACAAAATTAAACTAAATTGATCTTTACATAGTTTAAACCGATTTGAGTATGCATAGTATAAAGTACATGCATGAATTTGTTTTACTTATGTTGATAATTCATATGTATTTTTGTGATATAAATATTATTAGAACTCCTGAAGAAGCTTCATAATGCCGTGCTATTTGAATGAATTAGATTGGTCCTGAAGTACCCTATTTGAATACAATTTATATTGCTAGTAACATGAAACCTGAAGCTCTTGGTTTATGTCTATTGGCAAGATATAACTTGTTTTTATCTTCGGGTTATAATGGATGTGGTATTATATTAACCTTGTAAGCTCGAATAGAATATAGTTAGTCTTTGCAAATACAGGTCCTTTATCTGATCCACATAAAGCACAGGCGAACTTCTGCTACAAGTTTATACATGAAATTGCTCTATCATTGGGACCACAAAAGCAAGATGGCAAGGAAGGTGCTCCAACAACGAATTATGAAAATAATGTTGTCTACATTGTCCAATAAATGTAGTGATGTATCAAATGTGGTCGGACAAAGCGCACGTCATCAGATGTTGACAATGATGATTGGCATGCAACGACATCAAGAAATCTAGAGAGGCCAAAATGAGGGGGAGTAGAATACGCACTGCACTCTTTTTTCTTTCACCAAGTTTTTATCCCACTGGGTTTTTCTTGGTAAGGTTTTTAATGAGGCAGTTCCTCTATAAACGTATTCTACCTAATACACAATGACATTCAAAGGGGGAGTGTTATAAAACGTGTTGAATGTTGTGTACCTAACTTTGTCCCTCCCCTCATTATTGTTCCCTATATATATTATGTACAAATTGAATACATGTGATGAAGAAAATAAAACTGACAATTGAAGTCTTCTTCTCCTACCGGCTGCTCTTCATCTTTTTATTTCTTCTGCTCCACTTCCTTCTCCTTCAATCTTCATATTTATAACAAAAATATTATTTTAAACATGTTTAAACAGTTAATTTGTGACTAGGAGTAAAAATTTTAGACTAAGTTTCATTTCACACAATTAATTTAAGCAACGACTTACTTCTTTTTTATGCAAAACAACTTAATTTAGTAATCTAATGTTTTGATCCAACAAATTGGTCATGTAACTTTCTAAAGATATTAAATTTGCCATTTCGTCTTGATGTATTATGTACTATAGCAAAATAATGATATTCTTTTTAAAATAAAATAATAAAACTAAAAAAATAAAAAATATGGTGTTTCCACGGCCGCAACGAAGTAAGGCCAACATCCTTGTTGTTTCAAATACCTAACAACCTTTCATAAAAAAAGAAAAAATCTAACAGCACAATCTCAAAAAATTGTTGCAAGGAATGAAAAGCTTGATGGTCGCCAAAAGAACCTAACAATTCACACAATAGCCAATCCACCCTGTAAAGTATTATTTAAATTTAAAAGCTAAATATTTAATAAAGATTAATTTTTTATAATAATTTTTAAGCTAGCTTAAATTAATATTAATGTTTATGCTGAATTCTCCCTAACTACAAGTAGAATTTGTAACTTACCAGTTATTTTTTCCTCTTTTAGTTCCTCTGCCAATTATTGGTTCTTTAGCTATGCTATTAACTGTTCGTAATCTAGAAAAACCTTAAACCAATTGTTGGTTTCTTGGTTGTACCAAAAGACTTGAAGTCCAACCGTTGAGCCTCTTCGTTTAATGGGCTAAACTTGTGTTTTGAAGGCTAAACTTGTTAATGGGCTAAACTTGTTGGTTTCACTTCATTGTGTACTTCAATTGTTTCGAGTGATTGACCGAGAATTGCTGTTTTACTTAGGATTTCACTTGCTTCAATAAAATTATGAAGTACATATTTATATGCCCAAGTATTTGCAATTTTGCATGCAGCTTGATGCTACAAGCCTGCAACTTGCATTTCGAGACCACAAACCACTTGATTTCATCCTTAGATTGCTAAATATTAAATTTCCAGAAAACAATCTTGACAACGTAACAAATTAAAACATTACAATATTAAAAAAATACACCACTTGCACATTTGAAATTCTTCTAGAAATCCAAATTAGGTGCTGCCAAAATATTCCTTTCTTATTTTACAGGAGCTTGATCACGCAGAATTTTTAATTTCCTCCGAGGAGGAACATAAGTGAGTTTGAAATTGTTGATTGGAATGGTAGCATCTCCTTGAAGGATGATGATTCTATTGACTGAAGGCTGACGGGAAACCTTTGTATGGATTGCCTAATGCCTCAATGTTTCCAGGACGCGAGAAGACAACCTGGATCATATCATACAGGATGAGAAATGAAGTATTGTGAGTCCTAAAACCACAATTAGTCATGAGCAATGTTTTTTTTTCTTTTTTCTCCTTCAAACCACATAGCTATTAAATTGTAGCTGGTAGCGTATTAAGTTGAAGTCTCATGGCTAGTTGAAATTACATAATTAACATTCACAAACGCTTGCAGTCTATTAATTCAGGCCTTGGAATGAATGCTTTTAAATAAGCTTTGATCAGTTCCTTATTAGTTATAATTAGTAGCAATCAACTGACAAATCTGATCATCCACTGGAACTTTCTTCTGCATTTTGGCATAATCTTTTCTGTATATATATAAATGTTAATGTATTTTTATTTTTTGCATTATTCTTTGTGGCAGCCGTTATCAAATCCTAGTAGTGGAAAGCAACTCTGAAACTCTATGAACAAAGGAATAGGAATTCCTGATGAATGGCCACTGGCTTCTAACAAATGAAGCATATCCAATTACGTCTTACCTGATAATTTCCAAGGGTGTATGTCTTAAAACCAGCAGCACAGTAATCGAAGTAATATTCCCAAGTTCTGATGAACTTCTCATCAAATCCCTTGGCGACAATTTTGCTGAGCACAAAAGAATGCATCCGAGTTAGGACACAAAGCTACAATCAACACCATGGAATACAGTAATGATCAGAAACAGGGTATAATAGTAATGATTACCTATTCTCATAAAAAAGAAAAGAAAAAAGAAAAAAACAGAATGATTAATGCAGTTTTTTTGGTCCCTGTATTCATTCTGAATCCTAAGATCTATGTACATTATTAATTTGCTCTCTTCTTTGGTTTAATGTCTCCATTCATCTGGTTAACATTTATTATCCAATCCCTACTGGCTAGTTTTGTTTCCGTTATGTGATTTGGTACAAAAAGTTGATACTTAATGTCAGGTCAAGAAAGTAGGAAGTTGGCTACATGAATTTACCTCTGATTCTCCAAGAAATATTTTCTCCAACACCTTAGTGTAGGGTAGTAATGACTTCCAAGATTTTCTACATGCTCCACGCTACACTAACACAAACTCCAGTCAGCCAGAAATTACATAATATGTCAATATGAAACTAATTAAGGCAAATCTATAAAATTGTCAAGCAATGGCTTATATATACCATAGTCTTGACGCAGCAACCATGGCTGATGTCACCATACTTAATGAAGGTACGCAACACCCAGGGAAAATGTATTCCTTGATGAAGTCTGAACTATGCCTGTTTTCATCATAACGTTCGTCTGGTAGAGATGTGAACTGAGGAAAAAATTAACCATGTTTAGAGCTTGATGCTTTAGATCTAGAAAAGCACAAAAATATACTCACTTCAATCATAAAATTGGAACTTAAAGAGGGATATAAGGCATGAATCTTCCTCATATCATATTACCTGTAGGACAAGAAGCCCATCTTCTGCCAATAGTGATTCACAGCTTCCAAAAAAGCCCTCCATGTATTCGTGGCCAACATGCTCTATCATTTCACTGAAAAAAATTGATAAAAAAATTCATGCCAATGGTACTTTTAAAAACAACAAATTAAATCTAGGACAACAATACTTGCCAGGATATGATTCTGTCATATTTCTTAGATTCATGCGAGTGCAACTCCCTGTAGTCACATAGCAGAAATTTGATTCGATCCTGACAAAGGAGTCACTCTTAAATCAGGAAACTAAGAAGACAAAAGAAAAGCTAGCCAACTGGGTATTCTATGTGACTTTCTTGTTCTGATAGAAAGATAATATACCTGCAGGCCAGCTTCCTTCACTTTCATTTCTGCAAACTTTAGTTGCTCCTTGGACAGGGTGATGCCTGTGTATTTGCATCCCTTCTGCTTAACAACTTCAATGGCAAAAGTCCCCCATCCACAACCAATTTCTAGAATATCATGCTCACTGTCGATTCTCGCCTATAATAGTAGTGGATGGAACATGCATATATAGTGGAATAAGTAGCACGAACCTTAAATTGATGGAATTAACCTTCACAAAATAGAAATGGGAAAAAAATATCTCACCTTTTCAATCAGAATGGAGTGTTTCCTCATCTGTGCTTTATTCAAGTCTTCATCTTCATCCTGAAAGATTCAGACACAAAAGCCTGTCATAAAAGACAAAGAGAACAACGATGGAAATGAGGATATCAAAACTATCAGGAGATGTCTTACTTTGAATAATGCAGCAGAGTATGTCATTGTCTCACCCAAGAACATAGCAAAAACTTCATTGCTCTGCCATTAAAAAAAAAAAAACAAAGCTGGCTTACACGTCTACTTGAAACATCTTCAAGTAATGGAACTAACATGCAGGAGATCATTTTGCATACCAGGTCATAATGTCGAGAGATGTTCCTGCGTGCTTGAGTCAAAGAATTCTTCCTGAGAACATGCTGGAAGAAAAGTTTGGAACATGCAATACCAGCTGTGAATAACATTGGCGTCCACCAACCCCTGAACCAAAAAATCACAAACATCAAATAGGAAATAAAAACCTCTGGTAGAAACAGATTCTTAGAGTTCCTCCTGTAATCATATATACCTTCTCTTCTTCACTTCTGTGATGGATTTATTTGCATCCCTATTGGCAATAAGAAGCTGAAATTCAAATTGGTCAACAGACATCAGGAAGTAAAAAAAGAATGAAGACTGCCATAAAGGGCCCTGCATCTCACCATAATTAGTCTAAGGAGACCTTCATGTTCATCTTTGAAGGAAATATCTCCATCAATGTAAGCATCCGCGAGTCCCATATCAGCCCTTGTCATTACCTGGTAAAAGTTTCCAATTCTTGGTAGTGAGACTTATGTCACCATAACAAGACCTCAATTAATTTAACATTATGATCTTTTTCTAGACTGCTCATGCTTAAAATTTATTTTAATTTCCATTAACTGTTTAGAACAAATGCATTATGTGATCCTTTCCAAAAAGAGAAACCAAAGGAAAAAAATTGGATGTTACCTTCCAGTAGAACTGGGGACTGTGAACTTTCAGGATAACTTGAACAGGACATTTTGTAGTTGTCCCATGGAAAGTGTAAGACCTGCCGCCTTCTTCCTCTAAACTGAGATGAGAAAAAAAAAAAATCATCTTAATGAATTCATGATGATTTTAGAATAACAGTTGAGACATCAGCAATATTCTGAAGACGCTATTTATGCTTATTTGTTGTATAAATATCAAATACTCACATACGGAAAAAAAAATGGTTAAAATATGCTCATAACTACTTTTAAGACTATAACAATTATATTACTCTAAGACATGCAAAAGGTTTACTATCTAAAAGTCCACTTTTGTGGGCACTGTTAAAAAAAAATTATCATGTCTAAAAAAATCAGTTGATGCATGAACAGTACTACTGTACTAGAGTGCTACTTATCAATTATCATCCAGGCGGGAAAATATATAGAAACTCACATTAAACAGCCGGTGGTGATATACCGGTCAAGGAATCCGGTAAACAAACGGCAGGCCCAAGATTCCAACCACGACGGCGCCATTTGTCTTTTAGGATTGCTGATCATATATATAGATAGATAGTAGAGTAAAATTTTGTCAGCCAAACTCATTTCTCATCTATGCAGATCCACCACCCAAATGAGAGGGAGGACCAATTTAATTAAATAACAACTTAAAGAAATAAATCAACTGATCATACCTGTAGATGATTAATAACTTCACTCGTATACACCACTCTTGGTCTGTAGCCAAGAAGGTCGTACTTCTGCATGTGTATATACACATACACATTACAGTACACACATATATATATAGGGGGCTGCTCACCTCCAGTTGAGAAGCCTCCAGTTGCCTCCAGTGTGTGGATGAGATTAGTCCACATCATATAAAATCAATCTAAGGATTCATATTACATTTCATTTAAAGTTAATTAAATTACAACGTAGGAAAACAGTAGAGAATAAAGAAACTGATGATCATATTTTGGAGAGGCATATATGTATATGTGTGTGTATATCAAAATATGATCATCAGTTTCTTTATTCTCTACTGTTGCATGTAATAACATATAATTCCAAGGTAATCATTGTTCAGAGCTGTCATCCATATCATTTTATCAAAAGTAGAATTTGTCATATTCCAGCACAGAAAACTTAAATTAAATGGTAATGGATACATACAATACAAGCTCCCTGACATCCTTTCGTCTATCTACTCTTTCAAATAAAAAATTAAGTAGCACAGGAATAAAATACTATAACTCAACAAGGAAAAACCAAACTCCCCGATTGCGCAACAAAGAAGAGGGCTGCCGTCGGCTCCTCTCGGGCTGGTCGGCAAGCCTTCTTCCTTGTTGTCTTGGCTTTATTTGCTTTCTTCTTGTATATTATCTATAGATCTGTTACAGATCTAACTTTTATCTTTTAGATCTACTTCAGATTTAGTTTTTTGGGGATGGGTTTGATGAAGAGCGGTGGCTGTGGTGGTATCGGCTTCTGTGGTGCAGGCGACAGCGGCTTCTTCCTCCCCGATCTCTGCGCTGACATCTACCCGGACCTGTGGGTTGGAGTCTATACGCTTATGTCTTCTCCTTCGGCTTCCGTTTCAAATGTTGGGCTGTTTGTTCATACTCCTGGGCTCGAAGAGGTTGGAGCCGAGTTGCTGTGTTTCCGGCGGCTTGACTCAGAGTTGTATTCTGTCACTGGACAGAACCTCATTACGGGGCACTGCCCCTCTTCTCTCTTTGTAGCCTTTTTCTCAGTTTTCTTAGGAAAAAACTTGTATCTGTTAGATCTTGATATGCACATGTACTGGTGGTTTTCACCTCCTTTTTATGATCTATAAAATGATTTTCCTCTTGGTAAAAAAAAAAAGACATCCTTCGCCTTATCCTCCTCCGTTTCAATATTTATTATTTATTATACTCCTGCCCCTTAATATAAGTTGTTTTGGACTTTTTATTTTGTTTTTAGGATCTAGGAATTAATTTTTATAGTTTTAAATTTAAAAATTTTAAGGTATAGGATTTTTAAATTTAAGAGCTTGGAGTTCACAAGTTTAGGATTTATGATTTGACATTTTTAAGATTAGTGGTTTAAATTTTAGGGTTTAGAATTTTTTACTTTAAGGTTTAGAGTCTACGTTTAGTGTTTAAAAATTTATTTCAAAGTTAGGATTCAAGGTTTAAAGTTAAGAATATTTACGTTTAAAGTTTAGAATTTTTTTAAGGGATTTATGTAAATTTTAGAGTTTAAGATATTTTAGAATTTTAATTTTTTAGGATTCAAGGACTTAATTAATTAAATTAAAATTGAAAGACCTTAATAGCTATTTTATAGTGCCAGGGGACCAAAAAATTATACACTTAAGAGTTATTGTTAACGGAAAATTAGTTTAGGATTTATTTGAATCACTAATAAATGATTTAGGACTTGAACATGCAATTTTCAAGTTATAGGACTTAATTGAGAAATGAAGTTAAGATTTAGGACTTGGGGTGTACTTATCCCATTTTTTCTGTTATGCCATAGATCCTTAGTGTTTTATAATAAGATTTAATGTGTAACACTTTGTCATATGTAAATGCATCTCTTTCAATACTTGAGATAATTAATTTTTAATTATATCGAAACTTAGCTTTTTCTTATGTCATACATGCTTAGTTATTTTTAGACCTTAGCCTTCCTTCCATATCTATAAATGAATTAACAAATTTTTAAAAGTGACTTAAACTCTTACATACCTTTTGACATTCACAAATAATTAATTTAAGATTGAGTTTAGAAGGTTAAAAGTTTTTTTTGGATTAAATTCATTTAAGATTGAGTTTACAAGTTTAAAAATTTTTCTGGAATAAATTCATGGTTTGTCAATTAAGAATGTAGAAACATTAACATTTATATATTTTTTAGAATAAAAATTAAATAATATATTAATCTTTTTGTTTTTTTTGACAAAATGACACATGGACAATTTGCCACGTGACACTACGAATGAATTTTTTCGTAAAACGGGGCACCTGTCAGCATGAGAGAGGACTTAGATTTAATATATATAAAAAAATTATTTGTCTATGCATTTTTTTGTTTTCCTTTTTTCCGGCTGAATCCTTTACAATTGCCTGAAATTAAGTCAAGTCAAACATGAAGCTAATTAATTAAGCCTCATTTGCACAATTAATTAGGTCGCTTAATGTTCTCAAATAAACATTAGGTCGCTTAATGCTCTAACTAACTCATATAAAAATGTCCAACTGGGGAATGAGACGGAAAGATGAAAGATGAACGCACCAATAGACTAATCAACCACTAACTTAACATTTTAGACGTAATTCCTACCATCTCCATATAATAATATTGGAGTCCCAATTTGTATAGTTGTCTGGGCATCATCACTTATCTAGTTATCTTATAAGAATAACAGCTTGTGCGGAGTACAGTTGTATTCTCTATCTTTCTATCACTAATCACTTATAGTCTTATAGATTAATTGTAGCACCAACTCTATTACTATAATACAAGCACCGACAGCACATAACTCATCCTTTGTCCAAGCTCATCATCACATATCAATAAACCTTACTATAACCAACTATGTGTTTCAAAGTCATCCAATTCCTTAGTTTTCCGTGGAGAAATTGTTCCACCAATAGCTCTGACTTTATATAACCCATCATTTCTCCAAGCTCATCATCACATATCAGTAAAACTTACTATAACCAACTATGTGTTTTGAAGAGCACAAACAGAACCTTTCGTGGTTGGCCAAGGGATGATGGGGTACATTGATAGTATCCACCCATTTTCAGATGGAGATCTCCACAACTAAACCCAAACTATTAGCGCTAGATCTAGCAGGAAAAGCTCATCTAGAGTGCTATTTTGTCTTGGGTTACCATAGAAGTGTTCTCTATTGTGGTCAATAAGAAAACGGCTAGAAAAGCATGGTTGTCTAATTGCTCATGTTTTGTGTTGCACCATGTATCAGCAATTGTTACAGCTGACTCTTTAGCTAAACATGTACTCTCTACTGTCCCTCCTTCCATGAATGAAAGTTGATATTATGGTGTTCAAAAAAAAAATATATAGTAGAGGGAGTAAATCCTGGAGCAAGTACGTGTATACATCTTGTATTTTACTTTGAACAACGTAATATCAACTTTCATTCATGGAATGAGGGACAGTAGAGAGTACATGTTTAGCTAAAGAGTCAGCTGTAACAATTGTTGATACAAGGTGCAACAGAAAACATGAGCACTTAGACAAAAGAAAAACAATTGAATCCACAAGAGAGTTGATTTCCCAAGGGACCATCTTGGCCTCAGCACCACTCACGGCCTTGATCAGTTGGTTCTATGATGAGCTTCCCCTTAAGGGAGACTGTCGCTGCACAAGCAGTTGATTTGACAGCCTATTTGCTCTACCTGCTGCCCTGGCTAGACAAATCTCAAATTTGCCCAGAACATCTTGGTTATGATTCTTCCAAATCTCCCATATTAAAGATACCATATAGACTGGATGGTAGATGGTTGAATTGGAAAGGGGGTAGATGGAGTGGAGGGAGGTAAACTGGCCAAGGACACGGTGGTGATGATTCAGATCCAACATAGAGACTCCTATGTGGATAAAAAAGCTCACAAAAAGGAGCAGAAATCCTCAAAAAGCGGCAAACAACCCAAATCAAAGCAGATCTAGAGATAGATTTGAGTGGGTACAGTTATTTATTCGAAAAGACTAGAAGAACAAAAAAAAAAGAAAAAGGAAAGAAGAGGGCAGCCCCAAACGGGAACCAAACCTTAGTTTCTAGAGAGAGTTGAGAGGATTTTTTTTAAAGAGAGAGAGAGAGAGTCCCTCTACTATATCGAATTAGTAAGAATGGCCTTTTTACGCTACTTACGATTAATTAGGTCACTTTACTCTTCTAAAATGATAAATTTTAGTTCCCGTCCGGTTTAATTCGTAATTAGCTGACGTGGAATTGTTTAAGCACTTATATGGGCCCCACATGCCACATAAATAAATTTTTTTATTATTTTTTTATCTTTTAGACTGATATGTGGGTCCCACATATGCCACGTCAGCTAATTGATTAAACCAGGCATGGAGACCAGATTTATCATTTAAGAAGAGTAGCAGGACGTAATTAATTATAATTAGCATAGAGTGACCATTCATATCAATTCAGTATAGTAGTGGATTATCATTCCACGTCCTGTGTCTTTTTAGGTTATAGTCCTACTCACCTTAGTTATCGGTGTTATGATATGAAAACTTTCCAGATGTTAAATTCTTTGAAAATATTTTTCCTTTCACTATTGAACAGGAAGCCTTGCCTCTATCACCAGCATTTGATGGGACTTTGACATTGGTGTCTTTGACAATTTTCTTTCCATCTATGCAGCAAGGGATGTCTTCGACTCCCACTTCAACTCTGCCACCATAGGACACTTCTACTTCTCCAGAAACAACTTCCGATCCTCCTTCAAATCCAATTCTATCATATACCGACTTATATCATGTTACTTCTCTTACAACATCACAACTTCCAATACCAAAAGTGTCGTCTCCAACCCCCTTTACAACGGACAAAAGTCCTAGTCTTAGTTCATCTTCCCAATCGTCTCCCCCACTACTACAAAGTCCTAGCCTTAGTCCCTCCTCAATTAAACAACATCCAATAACACTTATGCACAATCGACACCCTCTCAATCATAACTCGCCTTCTTCTCATATTGCCGGGTTTTAGCAAACACCAGAAGCATTGCCAAGTTGTTATACTATTGCCCACAAACACAGGGAACGACGTTTGGCGATGGTGGAAAAAATGAATGCTCTAGTTCGAAATCAAACCTGGGTGTTGGTACCTTATAAGTAGGGCAATCTTGTTGGTGTGCACCACATTAAGCATAAATCTGATGGTAGTGTTAATCAGATACAAGGCGAGACTAGTTGCCAAGAGATTCCATCAATGAGCCGGGATTGACTATGAAGAGATGTTTAGTCTTGTCGTCAAACCAACCACAATTTGGGTGGTACTTTCCACAATGATCGGGTTCTCAAGAAACTTGACATTCAAAATGCCTTTCTTCTAGGAATTTACAAGAGCGTTTTGTTATAGTTCAACCACACACATTGCTTAAGGAGGCCCAAATATAAGAAAATGTAGGGAAAAAAAATTGGATAGGAGAGTATTCAACCTAAGATTTGAAGGGGGCTAGAACATCAATTTACCACTAAGTCATCATTTTTTTTTATATTTTAACCACAAAATCAAACCTATTCTAATGTTAGGGGGCCCATAGCCCATGTTGGCCCCCTAACTCCGCTCCTGTCTATTGTGTAAATCTTTGTATGGACTGAAGCAAGTGCCTAAGGCTTAGTACTCCTAGTTGAGTCTTTATCTCATCAATCAAGGTTTTAAGCTGTCCCAATCTGGTCTTTCTCTTCTTTTTTATAACTGTGAATACCCGACCCAAAATCACTTGGGCCTATTCACCTATCCTTTTCACCTTTTTCTTCGGGTCAATCCCAAAATCACATGGTCATGGCGAACCAAAGATATGGGATCGGGGGTTCATCACGGATGGGAAGGTGTTAGGCACCCATCCATCTTGGGTCGAAATCTTGTGCAATCAAGGAGAAAAGTGCGCCTTGTGCAAGTGTGCAAGTATGCAAGTGTGGAAAACAAAGAAAGGGGGGAGGAAAAGACTTGGCTTGCATCCCATTGTGAGACCGAGACTACCTACGTACCGAGTGATCGGGGTCAAAGCCACGTAGTTCTAAACATGGCACACAGTGGCCACTTACATCATCAAAAGCACCAGCAATAAATCACCAAGAATCAATCAAAAAGGGTCTAGAATTACCTTATGTAGCACTCCTCTAGCTCCTTGAAATGGGTTGAGTTCTACACCCACCTTCTTGCCACTCCTTAGCTTTATGGTTGAGCCTCTTCTTGATTCCTCCTTGCTAGATTATTGCTTGATGCTCCCCATGAAAATTCTCCAGAGTTTCTGCCTTAGAAAATATTTCTAAGCTTGGAGAAGTAGAGTTTCTCCAAGCAAGAAGAGCTTATGGGTGAGTATGTGAGAAAGATTGTGTGTCCCCTGAAATGTGTGTGAGAGGTCCTATTTATAGTGCTCTGGGAAGCCTAGGGGCGTGGACCTGCTTAATGGTGAAGATTATGCCCGAAAATCTGGTCCAAAACCGCGTAGGATCGAAAAGAAACAAAATGGGGAAAAATAGGGGATTCTGGAGGGTGATGACCGCCAATGCTGGCGGTCATCCACTGCATGACCGCCACTTCCGGCGGTCTTGTATGGATGCCCGCCGGCAGCCGGCGGTCTTCGCGAGATGGCCACCGGTCGCCCCGCGTTTCACCCGTTCTTTCCTTTTCGAGCCCCCAATCCCCCTAATTCAGGCCTGATTTGATCCTACCGCGTAATCAACCCCTAATCTACCCAGAAACACTCAATTACTTGATCATCACTCCCCCCAAATCATTCCATAGTCAAAAGATTACACATTAACACCCAAAATCATACCAAAAATAAAAAAATCTACTTAATTGATAATTAACTCTGATTTTCCACCAAAATCAGAGCTAAAATTGTTCTGCAAGAAATGTGTTAATGGGCTAGACAAACTCTGGAGAATAAATAATTTGGACCCCTAAATCCATTCCTAACCCAAGAGTAAATCATCTCATTATTATTGAATAAAAACAAATAAAAAGGCCCAAATATATTTTAGTGCCAATAAACCTTGTCACACGATTTATCCTAAGGTTAAATCATCTCATTAATCCTAGGATTTAAGTGCATAGAGGTTTATGTCATTAAAATATATTAATTCTACTAAATTAAAATTCATATCATGCTTGAATCTTGGACCAAATCACCTCATTGATCCTAAGTCTACACATGTACAAAGTCTAATTTAATAAAATTTCCGTGGGTCAAATTTGGGTGTTCACAGAAGCCCCTCGTTGATGAGTCCTTATGAATTTAAGGACGAAACAACGTAAGACAAAAACAACCAAATTTGAATGATTGATGTTCGTGGTGTGTGCCATGGTCTGGAGCATTCCATGCTCCGCTCCGGGAATCATCTCATCCCGAGGTTTGAGGGATTGGCCCTCGGTTTCTGGGAATCATCTCATCCCAGATCCTCAAGAATCATCTCATCCTGAGGTTTGAGGGACTGGCCCTCGGAATATGGGAATCATCTCATCTTATATTCTCGGGAATCATCTCATCCCGAGGTGATAGAATCATCTTATCTATCGGGTCGTTGGCCTGACCGTTTTAGTCTGGTTGCTACCTCATGCCGAGGTTTGTGCATTTCATCTCATGTCCGGGTATTACCTCATGCCGAGGTGTGTGGATTTCATCTTATGTCTAGATGTTACCTCATGCCGAGGTTTGTGAACTTAACCTTATGTCTAGGTGTTTACCTCATGCCGAGGTTTTGTGAACTTAGGCTTTCTTCTGATCTCCTCATCTCATCGTTTGCGAGAACAGGGTTCCCGGCTTCTGACTTGTATGTCTCAAGGTCGGCTCATTCTCAAGGTTTGCAGGGGCTAGACGCCTGGCTTACTGGTTCTCATGTTTAGACACCTGGGTCTGAATTCCTCATACCTGGGTTCCTCTCTTTATGTCTGGCTCTATTCATGTCTGGATACCTTATCTCTCATTTCTTGGGTTTACAAAAGCCGGGCCTTTGGCTTTAACCGGACTCTTCCATCTTCTCCTCTGATTAGGTTCACTCCTCTCTGGTCTCTTTCATGTCTGAGTTTGCTAGGCTAGCTACTCTCCTGTCTAGACCCCTTCATGTCTCTTATCTCATCTTACCGGGTTGCGAAGACTAGGTCTACGGCTTTTGACCGGGCTCTTCTAAGCTCTGGGTTGGCTGTGTCTGGATTCCATGCCCCTAGATCGCCTAATCAAATGTGTCGTATCCCTTAAGACACACAAACTAAAAAGCAGGGAGATGCCCCTAGTATCCCGTCACGGTTCTAAAGATGAGGTTCAATATGCCTTGGTTTTACTAGTTGTCCCCGGGTGTTTCAACCCGACAGTAAACAAGGAATGGGTTTCTCGTGCCCATGGTAATTAGAATAAGTGAAGGCAACGTGCCCTTATGCACAAATATTTGGCAAATCATGCATGTATGGTACATAAACACTTATTATTGCAAATTCAAGTAAAGTGTTGATAGGTGCTCCTTGTTCAGGTGAAAAATTTGCTCCCTAATAAGCGGGTACATCCCTTTCTTTTTTCTCTCTTCTTTTTTATTTTCTCCCTCCCTAAAATTTCTCAAATTTTTTCGGAATTCTCTGAGCGGGGCTCACACACTGCCAACCGGCGGTCATGTGGATTAGTGACAGCCAAAAACGGCGGTCTTGAATGGATGACCGCCTACGGTGGTGGGCTTCACGACATGACCGCCGGTCGTGGCGGTCATGGCCCCCGGATCTTTCCTTTTCGGTCTTCAGGCCTGAGCTTTAGGGTTTTCACAAATTCCACCAACCTTGGAGCAATATAAACAAAGCCTTGGGTGCCCAGAGACCCTTATAACTCGTTAGAATCTCTTTCAAATACATCTAGAGAAGCCATGAGTGAAGATTTCCATGCTAGCGTGCTCCATTGGATGGGAAGTGTCCCCCAAGCGCGTCTCCCTGATTTCAAGCTGCCAGGGCTTTCTGCCTTGTTTAACCTAGCTGAAGTGAAGGTTAATGAGAACTTAATTCGTGCTACAGCTATGTTCTGGGATTATGATCGCCGTGTGTTCCGCTTCGGCCCTTCCATGGTGGAACTTTGTCCGTTGGTGGACGAATTCCTGTGCACTCCTTGAAACCCAGATAGAAGATGCTATTGCCATAGTTTCCCCTGCTGTAGTGACCAAATATAAGGTTTGTGTATTCTTATCCGTTACAGAGGGACAAATGGAATATCTGTTAGGTAAGGATGCACATATGAACTTGTCGTCCTTGGTTGATCAATACTCCATCGGTGTTGTGTCACGTGGGTACCTCGAATATGATGCATCATGGAAAAGAGATCATGATCACGCCCTGGCTCTGACGATGGTGCGTGAGTTCTTACTGACTGGTCGCTCCGGTGTATGCCCTCTAAGTGTAGGTGCGCTAGTGGCCTAATCGTTCAACGGTCACAGTATAGTGCCTGTTGTTTTAGGCGAAACTCTTGCCTGTTTGGACATCCTGGCAGCCTGTCCGGACAAGCCCTTGACTCATTCCCCCTTACTTCTTCAGGTATCACCTCTAGCTTTCATGCATCTTCGGGACTCATCCTTTTCTCCTTCCTTAAACCATGAATTTGTTTCCTCGCAGATGTGGCTGTGTGATCACCTTAAACTAATCCATCCTCCAAGATCAGACTTGTATACTTCGATAAGATATCAAGAACGGGTCCTTTCCCTTGCTCCCTCTTCTATCAAGGAATGGGTGGTTTTCATGAAGTGTTTGGAGGAATATCAGGTTATGTGGCATTGCCCTTGGTTCAAGATGCAAGAAGTGGTCATCCATACAGTTGGTCACAAGGTTGTGGTGCTTCCAGGAGTTCTTCGGACAACCTTTTATCATTCATCCAGGGTAGCACGACAGTTCGGGCAAGATCAGATGATTCCTCCTCTCCCTCGTCCGCCTTTGGATAGGTTAATGGATGGTCGCACTATAAAGCTCTTGCAAGGGTATTGGAGTCTTCCCACGAAGATGAAGGTTTATAACATCGCCAATCCCTATTCTTCTATGAATTTTCAAAGGTGGTTGGAGAAGAGTGTGAGTGAGACCGAATGAATCCTCTCTGGTTATAGAGAAAGACACCTGGGATCGAACATTCGTCAAAACCCTGTGTCCCCTAGTGATCATGAAGAGGATATCTAAGCGTACTTCAGATGTTTTACTTAGATAAGTATTCATGACATGTATAATGCATGCAAAATAAACGAGTGAATGAACTCCCATTTCCTTTCTCGTCAACCTTTGTTCTTTTATTAATGAAGTGACCGGACCCGAGTTGGGCTTCCTACGTATCCATGGCTTATCGCTTTCTTTTTTTTTTTTTCGAGCGCATGGAATTAGGTCTACGTAGTTCTTTTTGCATCGGTTCAAATTACACATGATACTTTTTTAGTTGATCCAAGTTGACCGGCTCTTGAAACTCGTTTCCGTCCAAATCTCGGATTTTTGTTGCTCCCTTCGGTAGAATCTCCTTGATGACATAAGGTCCAATCCACTTTGCTTTGAACTTGCCCCTGGGGTCATGCACCGGTTGTCTTACTTCTTTTAGCACCAGATCCCCTTCTCTCAATCCTCTTTCCCTGATCCTTTTGTTGAAAGCTCGAGCTATCCTCCTTTGGTATCCTTATACATGATGCAAGGCTGTCAGTCTCTTTTCATCTAACAATGCCAATTGATCCAGTCTTTCTTGGACCCATTCTGTTTCAGGAAGCTTACTTTCCCGGGCCACTCTTAATGACTGTACTTCGAGTTCTACGGGTAATACCGCTTCCATGCCATATACTAAAGAATATGGAGTCGCGCCCGTGGAAGATCTGATGGAGATCCGGTAACCCCATAAAGCTAATGGCAATTTTTCTGCCCATTCTCTGAGCATGGATATCATCTTTCCCAGGATGACCTTCATATTTTTATTGGCAGCTTCGACTGCACCATTGGCGTGAGTTCTATAGGGCGAAGACTTATGATGCTTAATTCTAAATTTCTGACATAACCTCTCGACATCAGCTTTGAAATGTGAACCATTATCCGATATCAACTCATGTGGGATGCCATAACGATAAATAATGTTGTTGCGGATAAATTTGGCCACCTTCTTAGATGTGAGCACGGCATATGACTCAGCCTCCACCCATTTGGAAAAGTAGTCAATGGCCACCAATATTGACTCGTGTCTATTTGTGGCTTTTAGGGTTATCTTCCTAATGACATCAATGTCCCCTGTGGAGAAGGGCCAAGGTGAAGACATGAGTGTCAATGGTAATGGCGGTTTTTGCTGCAGCTTCCCATGGACTTGACATGTGTGGCAACATTTTACAAATTTTACACAGTCAGCCTCCATTGTTGACCAAAAATATCCTAATCGTAATATCTTTCGAGCCAACATGTCCCCTCTCATGTGTGGACCTCCATCTCCCTCATGGATTTTCTTCATGATTCGGCCCGCCTCTCTTGCATTTACGCATAACAAGTGGATCCCCGTAGCATGTCTTTTGTAAAGATTCCCAGCACACATCACATATCCCCCAGCTAAACTCCTCAGAATCTTCTTCTCTTCAACCGTTGCTTCCTTAGGGAATTTCCTTTCCCTAAGGTACTCCAGTATGTCCTTATACCAATGGTCTAAGTCATCATCGTCCCTTGTCTGGCTATGTGATGGTTGATCTATCTTTGCAGTGGTGAGAGCCATGATGGGGGGCTCGTTAGGGTTCAATTGGCTCAGGTAGCTTTGGAACCACGATTCACTTGGCTCATCACTCCGGCGGAAGGATGGTTTGTCTCTCCTCTGGACTGTCAAAGGCAAAATGATGGCATTGTTTGGCATTCCCATCATCGAGGAAAGTGTAGCTAATGCGTTGGAAAATTGGTTGTCTCTCCTTGGTACATACTGCAAATCAATCACCTCAAATTTGGAAGCTAAGGTCTGTAGGTGATCATGATAAGGTGCCAGCTTTTCTTCCTTGATCTTCCATTCTCCTTTCGCCTGGAATATTACCAGGGCTGAGTCTCCGAATACTCTTATCTGCTTGATCCCTAGGTTGAGTGCCGTCTCTAAGCCGATGATGCATGCTTCATATTCAGCCACATTGTTGGTTGCCTTGAATTCCAATTTATACGAGATTGGGTAGGTCACCCTATCAGGAGACATAAGAACCACTCCCGTCCCAAAGCCACTCGTGTTAGCTGCCCCGTCGAAATGCATCTCCTAGGTTGGTGTCTCCAAGTTCATTATTTCTTCATCCGGGAATTGTGGTTCAAATCTCTCATCACTCCCTACCAGTTGAGAAGGTAGGAAGTCAGCTATGGCGCCTCCCTTGACGGCCTTCTGTGAAACAAACCGAATGTCGAATTGTGGTAGAATTGCGACCCATCTGCTTGTGCGGCTGCTCGGTACAGGTTTCTCCATTAAGTACCTAATGGGATCCATCCGAAAGATGAGTAAGACTTCAAAAGAGATGAAGTAGTGCCGAAGCTTTTGACAGGCCCATATGAGCGCCACACAAGTCTTCTCTACCACGTTGTAATTCGATTCGTATCCATTGAACTTCTTGCTCAAGTAGTAGATGGCGGCCTCAGTGCGGGAGTCCGGTAAATACTGAGCTAGCATTGCACCCATGGCTTCTTCCGTGACAGTCAAGTATAATAACAAAGGTTTCTCGGGCCTGGGAGGTTGGAGAACTGGAGGGTTGGACAAATATTTCTTGATTTGCTCGAAAGCCTCTAGACACTTGTCATCCCATCTAACTGGAACCCCCTTTTTGAGTAAGCGGTGAATAGGCGCGCAAATGCTGGAAAGCTGGGCAATGAAACTGCTGACGTACTGTATCCGTCCAAGAAAGCTTCGGATTTCTTTCTCACTCTTCGGAGTTGGCATTTCTTGAATAGCTTTGATCTTGGAGGGGGTCCACTTCTATGCCCCGCTCGCTCACCATGAAGCCCAACAACTTCCCCACTCGAACATCAAAGATGCACTTCTGAGGGTTGATTCTCATGCCGAACCCCCGACATCTCTCGAAGAACTTCCTTAGGTTAGATACATGGGATTCCCGAGTTTTCGACTTCACAATCATGTCATCCACATAGACCTCAACTTCTTTGTGCATCATGTCATGTAATAGTATGGTAGCCATCCTTTGGTATGTTGCTCCAGCTGATTAATCCAAAAGGCATGACTTTATAGCAGAATGTGCCCCATTCTGTTCGGAAGGATGTTTTATGCTTATCTTCTGGCGCCATCTTTACTTGGTTGTACCCGGAGAACCCATCCATGAAGGATAGCAATGCGTGTTTGGCCGTTGTATCCACCAACAGATAAATGTGTGGCAGTGGGAACTCATCTTTGGGGCAGGCTTTATTCAAATCTCGGTAATCTACACACATTCTTACTTTCCCGTCCTTCTTCAGAACCGGAACTATGTTGGCTAACCATTCAGGGTACTCAATCACTTCTAGAAACCCGACCCGAGTCTGCTTCTCAACTTCTTCCTTCACCTTCAAGGCCCACTGAGGTTGGAGACGGCGAGCTTTCTGCTTTACGGGTTTGGTGTTAGGAAAAAGAGGAATCCGATGCTGTGCAGTGGCCGGATCAATACCCAGCATATCTTTATAGGTCCATGCAAACACGTCCACTTTTGATTAAAGCTGCTAAGTCATCTTGAATTGTACCGTCAAGAGCCGTACCAATCCTTGTGATCTTTGGATCAATCTCAGTACCCAGGTTGATTTCGACAGAATCTGAGAGTTCATTCATCTCATTACATTCACACGTATTACGCATGCGATAAATATTATCACAGAAAACATCCAAGTAAGTAAAAGAGTGCCTCGTTTCATTACTTTAGGATATGGATACATCATCATTTTCCAAGGTTTTGGAATGGGAAAAGCCAAAATCAAGGTGATCATTGTCTGATTCCTCAGTTACATCTTTGGACTCACTATCTATATCTGATTCATGCTCGGATTCTGAGGTTGTGTAAAGGTTCATTTCGGCTTCTTCTTCGTCTATTTTGAAGATAATGCTTGTTTTGTACCACTCCCAGTTCTTACCTGTCTGCGAGGTGTCTTGGGTGATAATTCTCGCGAATCTCCCTTTCTCTTTTCCTTGGTCACTACTGAGCATGAAACAGTCTTCCCCGTGTAACTCTTCCGTAAGATTAGCTCCCTTGGCTTCATTCTGGTCAAGTAGTATGATCCTCCTCTGTTCCACCGAGTCTCGAATCTCGTGGCGAAGCCGAATGCACTCGTCCGTGGTATGGCCTATCATTTGGTGGAACTTGCAATATCTACTTGGATCTCTTCCAAAAAGTGAGCCAGGCTTAGGCTCTAGGGGTTGTAGCAGTCCTTCCTCCACACACTTCTTGAACATCTTCCCTAAAGGGATGGGCAAAGGGATGAATTCTCTCAATTTGGGTTCAATCTGAGCGGCCATGTGATTTACTCTGGCAGCCTTCTTCCCCAGAGCCGCATTTGGATTCTTTCTAAATACTGAGGTATCTGCTGGAACCTTGATTTTTCCCAAATTGATGGCGTCCTCTAGTTGCGCCCCTGCCCCGGCAAGGGCCTTGAAGTTGGCATAGTAATTGCCAACCATGCGATCATAGTAAGCCGGCTGCAGGTTCTTGATAACCATATATATTTGATCCTCTTCGGCCGGTCTGCTCACCATTTGGAAGGCCTTATTGCGCCACCTTGAAATGAAGGTTGAAAAACTCTCTTGAGTGCCTTGCTTGGTCGTTTCTAAGTCCCTCCTTGTGACATCCACCTCAGTGTTATAGCCATATTGATTCAGAAATTCCTTACAAATATCTTCCCATTTGTTCACCTTGCTCTCATCTTAAGTCATGAACCATTTCAAGGCTGCCCCCGATAAAGTTCTTTGGAATAATTGAACCATCAATTCTGGTCCTATCCCCATAGGCTGCAACATCCTCACATAAATCTTCAAGTGGGTTGTGGGGCATCCTGTTCCATTGAACTTCTCGATGTCGGGCTTCTTGAACTTATCGGGTAACTGGGCTCCAGGGAACAAGGACAAGTGATCCAGGTTCCAATCATATTCCTTCTTCTTCATGGTCTTCAATAGTTCTTCCACCCTTTTAAGTCTCTGCTCCCCTCCTTTGAGTCTTTGTGCCATCGAACCAACGCCCCGTGTCGCTTCATCATCATCATCATGTTTCGAGGCTTGTCCGCCATTACTCCCAGGGGACGCAATTCCTTGTTTGAGAATCATCAGTGCATCCCTCATAGTCGGGTCTTACAGCAGGGATTCCAAGGCCACATTCGTCTTGGCAGTGCCATCTTCACTCATCTTGCTCTGACATTGATGGGGGGGAGGGGGGGGTTAAGGGTGAGCACTCTGGGTGCCCAAAGGATCATCCCTTCTCTCTTCCGGGGTAAAGGATATAATGGAGGCACTCTATTTGCAATTACTTGAATTCACAACAATATACACCTAAATGTATGTACCACTTATTGATTCATAATGCATGAGATGCTCAGGGTATGCAGCTGGTTGGGGGCCAAAAGACTGCTGCTAGGGAATAGGTTGACCTACTCACATGTGATAATGGATATCGCGTGAGGTCCGAGGCCAGTTAATCCCCATCATTGCTAAGCATCGAGAAACGGGTTCATGCAAGCCACCATCACTTAAAGAAAGTATATGGTGGACTTGGCTTCCCTCGCCCTCTTACAGTAAAGGCTTCACATAAATCATCATGAATGCAGGGAACTTATGATGACAAATAAAAAGGCACCCAAAGCTCTATGATTGCACAAGATTTCTTAAACCCACTACTTCCCCAGCGGAGTCGCCAGCTGTGAATACCCGACCCAAAATCACTTGGGCCTATTAACCTATCCTTTTCACCTTCTTTTTCAGGTCAATCCTATATCATTGGAGTCGCCACCTAAGTTCTATTAGGGACAAAACTTAGGAAAAACCCTCGAATGACTCCTTAGGCAACATGGTCATGGCGAACCAAAGATATGGAATCGGGGGTTCGTCACGGATGGGAAGTGTTAGAACCTATGTCTTCATGGTTCATTCATTACAGGTTTTGATAAATGACAAACCAAGATCATAACCAAGATGAAGCAAAAAGAAATCAAGCAAACAAGTATTCAACCAAAGTGATCAAGAATTCAAGAGAAGATATGATCAAGAGTTGAAGTGCAAGAAGAGCAAGAGAAGTTAGGACCCATTTGTACAAGGTAAAACACTCAACTTCTCTTAGGCATTGGCTCAAACAAAACAAATTTTACTCATACATTTCATAGCATGCTTTCAGTCATACAATTGTATTTTGAGTTTAAAACATCGATGTTGTCCTAAAAAACATCGATGTTCTGTGTTTTCAAGTCTTTCTCAAAATTTGGCAGAAGCACCAAAACATCGATGTTGTAATTAAAATATCGATGTTGTGATTTCTTCAAAGATTTCCAAAATTTGGCAGTAGGCAAATAACATCGATGTTGGCTTCCTAAACATCGATGTTCTTGTGACCGTTGGTCAAAACATCGATGTTGTCATTTGAAACATCGATGTTGTGATTTCTTCAAGTTTTTCCAAAATTTGGCAGAAGCGGAAAAACATCGATGTTCTATTGGAAACATCGATGTTCTGATAATTGATTTCAAAATGAATTTTGCCGAAGCCAAAAAACATTGATGTTTCATTTTCCAACATCGATGTTCTTGCATAACCCTTTTTCATCATATTTTTGCGAAGCTAAAAAATATCGATGTTGTAATTGAGAACATCGATGTTGTATCGGAAAACATCGATGTTTCTCAAACAAACATCGATGTTTTACTAGCCGTTGGAGCAATAATTTAAAATTGTTGGCTAAAACATCGATGTTTAAAGTAAAAACATCGATGTTTTGCCCTTGTAGCAGACAACTTTTCAGCACCCACTATGTTTTGTTTAAGGCTGTTTTTGGGTGGATTTAAAACGGGTCTATAACTTTTCAAATCTATAAATTGAGCATTTTTAGCTGTGTTTCAGAACGAATCAACTCTCCACTTACATGCATTCATCTCATACATTCAAATCAATCTTTGTTGAGCCAATATCCTATTGAGGATTTGAGAGTTGCCTTTTAGAGCTTCATTTGTACACTCACATCTGCTCTTTGAGAGAGACCTCTTGTTTGAGTGATTATTGTGTTGTTATACGCCTTGAGGGAGGTTAGTTCCCTTGGTTAGATTCATAAGAAGAGGGGTATATCTTCTTGTGTGAGAAGTCTTAAAGTGAGGTATCTTCAAGCAAGAGAGCTGAAGTTCATGTGACTTTAACTTTCATGGTTTAGGATTCTTGTGACTAGAATTCCTAGGTTGTAACGGTTTGTTAAGCACCCGTAAGCTTAACGTAGATAGTGAAATCTTCAAGTGAGACTTGAAGGACTGGATTAGCCACACTAGTAGAGTGTGTGTGAACCAGGATAAATTGCTTGTGTCCTTCATTCTTTCAATTCCGCATTTAATTCCTGCTTATTTCGTTT
>JAKUCV010005105.1:0-84572 GCA_028386065.3 Turnera subulata | reverse complement strand
AAATTGAGCATTTTTAGCTGTGTTTCAGAACGAATCAACTCTCCACTTACATGCATTCATCTCATACATTCAAATCAATCTTTGTTGAGCCAATATCCTATTGAGGATTTGAGAGTTGCCTTTTAGAGCTTCATTTGTACACTCACATCTGCTCTTTGAGAGAGACCTCTTGTTTGAGTGATTATTGTGTTGTTATACACCTTGAGGGGGGTTAGTTCCCTTGGTTAGATTCATAAGAAGAGGGGTATATCTTCTTGTGTGAGAAGTCTTGAAGTGAGGTATCTTCAAGCAAGAGAGCTGAAGTTCATGTGACTTGAACTTTCAGGGTTTAGGATTCTTGTGACTAGAATTCCTAGGTTGTAACAGTTTGTTAAGCACCCGTAAGCTTAACGTAGATAGTGAAATCTTCAAGTGAGACTTGAAGGACTGGATTAGCCACACTAGTAGAGTGTGTGTGAACCAGGATAAATTGCTTGTGTCCTTCATTCTTTCAATTCCGCATTTAATTCCTGCTTATTTCGTTTTTATTCGATTATCGTTATTCACCCCCCCTCTAGCGAAGGGCTATTGTACTAACAGGAAGGTGTTAGGCACCCATCCATGTTGGGCCGAAATCTTATGCAATCAAGGAGAAAAGTGCGCCTTGTGCAAGTGTGCAATTGTGGAAAACAAAGAAAGGGGGGAGGAAAAGATTTGAATTGCATCCTATTGTGAGACTGAGACTACCTACGTACCCGAGTGATCGGGGTCAAAGCCAAGCAGTTCTAAACATGGCACACAGTGGCCACTTACATCATCAAAAGTACCAGCAATCAATCACCAAGAATCAATCAAAAAGGGTCTAGAATTACCTTATGTAGCCCTCCTCTAGCTCCTTGCAATGGGTTGAGTTCTACACCCACCTTCTTGCCACTCCTTAGCTTTATGGTTGAGCCTCTTCTTGATTCCTCCTTGCTAGATTATTGCTTGATGCTCCCCATAAAAATCCTCCAAAGTTTCTGCCTTAGAAAATATTTCTAAGCTTGGAGAAGTAGAGTTTCTCCAAGCAAGAAGAGCTTATGGGTGTGTATGTGAGAAAGAATGTGTGTCCCCTGAAATGTGTGAGAGGTCCTATTTATAGTGCTCTGGGAAGCCTAGGGGCGTGGACCTGCTTAATGGTGAAGATTATGCCAAAAAATCTGGTCCAAAACCGCGCAGGATCGAAAAAGAAACAAAATCGGGAAAAATCGGGGATGCTGGAGGGTGATGACCGCCAATGCCGGCGGTCATCCACTGCATGACCACCACTGCCGGTGGTCTTGTGTGGATGCCCACCGGCAGCCGATGGTTTTTGCGAGACGGTCGCCGGTCGCCCCGCGTTTCACCCGTTCTTTCCTTTTCGAGCCCCAATCCCCCTAATTTAGGCCTGATTTGATCCTACCGCGTAATCAACCCCTAATCTACCCAGAAACACTCAATTACTTGATCATCACTTCCCCAAATCATTCCATAGTCAAAAGATTACACATTAACTGTGATACCCCAGGTACACCCTAGAATATAGAGAAGTACTTACATGATGAGATCCGGGTGTAGCTTGTCCTCCCGGGACGTTTGTGTAGGTTGGATACTATATTCGGGAGTTTGTGAGGGATGTTCATATTCTTGGTGTAAATGTTTTTATAGGTTAGGTTATGGCTCGGTGATATGTGTTGATGTTAGATTGAGATGAGATGGTTAGCATAGGCTCGGCCTAGTGCACACAAGTAGGTTCGTAGTGATCCGATGGCACGGTTGGCCTAGTTTGGTGTCCCGATTGCTCGACTTGTCTAATGGGCCAATAAATGGTCGAAAATGGTAGGAATGTGATTACTTGATGTAATAGATTCATTAGAGGCACGATTGGCCAATGGAGATATCGGTTGGCTCGATTTGGTGCGAAATAGTGCACAACCGGGGCAATGGTGTGCCCGTCGGTGCGCAATTGGGCTCGATGAGGGTAAATACGTAGTTGGCCAAACCGACCAATTAGAATGAGACGTGTGGCTCAGGAATAAGCTTCTGGTGGTTTGGGTGTGTAAGCTAGCAGGTTGGTTGCCAGAAACCAATTGGATGGAAAATAAGCACGAGGTGGCAATTTAGGTGCAGGGGGAACCTAGTTGTGTGTTGGTGGCAACTGGGGTGGTGACTCACCAACTTGGGCAGGGATTAAGAGGTGAAAACAAGCACCTTTCCCTCACTCTTATCAGCTAAATTCGTGGCTAGGTCCTGGAGAGAAAAGAGAGAGAGAGAAAGAGAGAAAAGAGGAGAAAGGGGAGAAGTGAGCCTAGGGGCTCTTCTCTCGGCCAGACAGACCCCTGGCCACTAAAATAGGGATTGCGGCCGAACCACTGGTTAGAATTGAGTGAACCCAAAGCCCAGCCCAGAGTTAACTAACTTCCATAGGGTTAATGGGAACCGGTTTGGTGGATTTAGGAGCTGAACTGAGAGAGTTATGCTCTCTCCAATTTCACTATTCTGCAGCAGACCTGCTGCTAGACCCCGAGTTGATGTAGGAGCCATAACTGGAGTTAGGAAGCTTAGAATTGAGTGTTCTCGGTGGCTCTGGAAATGTCAGAGACAGGGCTACAACATTTATGTTTATGCCTAAGGCTGAATCGACCTGTATCTTCCTTTTTAATCTCGGTGAAGTTTCTGTTGGTGTAGGGCAGCTTCTGCCCAAATTGAGAAAAGCTAAGGATTGTGGGTAGGATTATATTTCACAAGCTATTATTGCTGTGGATTGATTATGATGTCTAACTGTGTGTTTAAAAAAGGGACTAAGGTTCCAAGAGGCCTAAAGGGTGTAAAGGGGAGGAATTGGTTTAGGAATACCTAGGTGATGGTAAGTAAGTTTGTTATGCGAGTAGTGATTACTTGTGCCCCATTGCTAGGTGGAAGGCCCCTTTATTGCATGCTTGAGTGCGTGAATACTTGTTTTATGGGCATGCTGGTACACTCTTGATTGTTTGGTGCATGGTGTAGTGTGTTGGTTATCATTGGCCAATTATACATATTGTTGGCTAGTTCATGCTCATTGATGGTTATTGTGGCTTGATGAAGCATAGTTGAGTTAGTTGGTCATTTTGAGGTATTAGCGCATTTTGCTGACTATATGGTGGATGATGGTTATGGCATATGGGTGTCGTCTATTTGATGCTTCGATTACTCATGTTCTTGATGCACTTGGTGCTTCATGTGAATAGATTGGTTGCATTGCACATGTTGTGCCTGTTATTGCATTCCATCACTTGGATGCACATGTGTTTGTGAACCACTGGCCAGTTGGGAGATGGTGCAAAGGTAGTGCATAAGAAGATGTTTGCACTTACCATGTTGATGATTATTTAACGGGCCTTGCCGTAGTTGATGGCCGCTTGGAGTAAAACGGTCGTGATTATTTGACGGGCCTTGCGGTGCTAGATGGCCGCTTGGAGTAAAATGGTCGTGCTTGTTCCGTGGCGTGAGTGCCCGGTATTTGTGCATTATGCATTACTGTATGTGTTGCATGACTGTGTGTTGCCCATGTCCAGCCTTGTGTGTAGTATGTGGCTGCTTTCTTGCATGGCCTATTTACTTACTGAGTTTTATACTCACCCCCCCTATTTCCTCCCCATGTCTTATAGGTGCCAGAATGAAAGTATGGGAAGTAAGTCGATGGGTATAACCGAGTCGGTCTTCTTTAATTATATTATTGTATTATTTTTGCATGGAGGTTGTGTCATTGTAAAGTAAGAGTTAGTGCCCCTTGTAGCAACGGTTTAATGACACTGGTGAAGTTGTCTTTATCAATGAGACTTGGTACTTTTTATCATCTTTATTGCCTTTGCATTTGTTGTTGTTGCTTCTTTTTATGCTGCGCATTTTCTTGGTTGGTGACCCGCCGAGCAGAGGCAATGAGCTTTTGGTTGTGTCGATGAAAGGCCTTTGGGTGCCTTGTGGCACCTAGTGGGTGCACATGGCACCTGGCCGGTCGCGCTTAGCGGGGGCGTGACAGTTGTGGTAGCGGAGCATGATTATTTTGCAGGACTTTGGTGTCATGACATTTATGTCGTAGAGTGTAATAGTTGTAGTGGTGGAGGATGTTTTTGTAAGGATGCTAGGTGTCATATTTGTCGTATGGGTGGAATATATATATTTACAAAGCATGGTTGTAATGTTCTTGCTAGAGGGGCAGTAGGGTGTTGAGTCTAATGGCTAGTACCCATCAAGTTAGAGACCATTAGTTGGTGAGAGACGTGTGTCATAAATTAGTATTTTGTTTATCTTATATGTTGTATTGTGTTTGTGACTGTAAAAATTTGACATTCCATTGTGAAAAATATAGTTAAAACCTTGCTGAACATATAGTTGAGGCCTTTTGGTTGTGAGCATACTAAGAGTATACAAGCATTCAGGGATTGCCTAAAGTTGTAAACTAGGAGGAAAATGCTCTAAATATGAGAATGCTGTCATGTGACATGGTTGCTTCTTAGGAAACGTCCGATATGTAATTAATTGTTGCTGACCTCATATGTAGGAAGGCCTAGACGTTATACATGTGGAATGGGTGTTTAGAACTAGAATTTTGCATTCTGGTTGGTTACATGGTTAGAGCTAAATCATAATTAACTCGGTTTCCTTTGGCCTAAAGGTGCACATGTATAGGATTGTAAAGTTATTTTAGACTGATCAAATTATAGTTTGAGTTCTTAATCAAATAGAACTGTGATAATGAAGGTTAATATGATTTAAGAGCTAAATTTACGAATAATCGTATGGAATGTTTGCATCTTCAGGATTTAAGTTGCATGTGTTTAATACTTTGACATAATTTCCCTTCGAGGCAGAGGTTATGAAATTTTAAATTGTTTTTGAATTTGATTATTTAGTATATTAGAGAGTCATCTAAGGGTGATAATTACAATTAAAGTCATCACTGGTTTCGGTTAGCTTGGAGATTTAATGTTATATGTCCGATTGACATGATGTTGATGATATACCCTGGGTGCTTAGTAAGTTGTTTGTTTGATTAACTAAAATTTATCTTGGTGATAGATAAGATGGCATTTTATGATAGGAATAATAACTAAGATATTAGTTATGGAAAGTGTTAGTATGGTGAATAATTAAGAGATATTGATGATGAGAGTGACATGATAATATACTTATTTTAAAGTTGGCTTGCGAGGTATTCCCTGGTGATATGGATGAACAATGTGTCTATAAGAGTAGATATGAAATTATGTTATATGTTAAAGATATGATAAGTGCATGATTTAGCAATTGAAGGAAAAATTTGGAGATCGTGATTACTGTGGAATAAATGGTTAGGTGCATTTAGCTTAGGTGCTTGAGTGAGCAAATAAGAGTGGTGATAGTGAGTTGGATGAGATTCAGGTCACTTGTTTCATGGATGTTTAATGGGGTAATGCATGCTGAAGGCTTGAGATGTAAATGTTTTAGAGTTGTCTGCAATATGTGTTGTGTTTGTCTTACATGATTTTTGTGTGGAGGAAAAATGTTTCTGTGGGGGTAATATGTTTCTTAGTCTTTTGGGGATCTAGATCGTGAAATGAGAGAAACACGGTGAGATGATTATGTTGTCGTTGAACTAAGTGTATTATATATAAAATTTTGCTGAAACTACATTTGAGCATGTGTATTACATGGTTTTTGATAATATGCACTCATTGCTTGACATACAGATTTCTCATACTATCTAAAGGTCCATAGCTACATGGTGAATAAGGTATTCATATTTGAAATGTTTATTATGCATCCTTGCTGGGGAAGAAAGTCTATTGTTACCTTATTAAGTACCTATAGTGTAAGTTGAATTGGTTACTGTGTTGTGTTTGAATTGGTTATGATAGTCTTGTGATGGCTTGGTATGCTGCCAAGAAATTTGCGGATAAAATTATATGCAGTTGGGGCAACTGAGAATAAAGCATTAGGTGGAGTGAAATAATTGATCTTGTAAAGTCAAAGGTGTGTAAACGATAGTGGGGTAAGTTCAACCTTGGATCGATATAGTTGGAGTGAAGAGTTGATATATTGGAGAAAAATTTTCTGAGAGGAGGATGTCTAAGTATACAAGAGTAGGTTTGTAATTTTGTAAACCGTAGCTTGACACTAACAAGATGATGTGTTATGAACATTATGAACAATTAGCATACACAAGAGTGTAGTTAACCTCTTTGATTTATTTAGAGTTAGAATTGTATTGTTTGGAGTTAGATTGTGAAGTGCTAAGTATGTTGAAGCGCATGAAATGAGTATTGAGCGTTATATATTTTGATAAGTGATTATCTTAATTCAAAAGATGTTTAAGGTATCTCGTGATAGGAAACACATGAGGTTAGCACTGTTTGATGAATGATACTAGGATTAGGGTTTGAATTATCTAAAGACATACTAAGAAGTTGAGGTATGGACGGAATGACGCAGCAAAAGCACGACTCTCTTATTTGAAAAGCAATTGGACCTACGGTTGTCCAATTGGTCCTAGTGGATATTTTGTTAGTTTAGTTAGTATAATTGCTGTGCTCATGCGAGTACAAGTATGCGAGTCGTATAATTTGTGGCTCTGTTGGGGTAATTGGCCTTGTGGGCCAATTGGCATAGTAGTGTGCCAGTAGTGCGCTTTAGTGGAGTGAATATGACGTAGAAGCTATTACTGAAGAGAGAATGGGTGTATGTATTGTAGTAGCTTAATGAGAGATGTGTTATGAGAAGAGTTAAGTGGAGACTTACATGGTTACATTCGGAAGGCTAACGGTACATTGCAAGTTTTACTACTTTGACTATGTGGCGCCACAATTTATAATGGTTTTCAAATTATTGTTTTGGAAAATATCTTTAAAGGAATGAATTGAGCAAGTTTTGCATTAGTACCGTTTAGCCTATCCATTTGTACCGTGGTCAGAAGTGATAGATAGTTGAGAGAACTATAATCTACAAGATTGCGATTGAGTCGCCAAGGCATGTGAAATAGATTGGTGTGAGAATTACGAGTGCAAAAAGCATGATGAATTGAGGTACCATAATTTGGGAGATATTTAAAAGCTAAGGTAGAACTTGGGTATGGATTTCGAGGTAAATAAGTCGGAGATATATTGAATCGAGTTATGGTTCAATGATCTACTAAAGGTAGAGCTTGAAATGATTGAGGAACAATAGGATGGCATATGGGTATATTTAAGTGATGATTGGAAATTACATATAAGGATTGATGTTATCTTTGAGAATATAGTGGCATCTAATTTCGAGGACGAAATTCTTTGAAGGAGGGGATGATGTGATAGCCCAGGTACACCCTAGAATATAGAGAAGTACTTACATGATGAGATCTGGGTGTAGCTTGTCCTCCCGGGACGTTCGTGTAGGTTGGATACTATATTCGAGAGTTTGTGAGGGATGTTCATATTCTTGGTGTAAATGTTTTTATAGGTTAGGTTATGGCTCGGTGATATGTGTTGATGTTAGATTGAGAAGAGATGGTTAGCATAGGCTCGGCCTAGTGCACACAAGTAGGTTCGTAGTATCCGATGGCACGGTTGGCCTAGTTTGGTATCCCGACTGCTCGACTTGTCTAATGGGCCAATAAATGGTCGGAAATGATAGGAATGTGATTACTTGATGTAATAGATTCATTAGAGGCACGATTGGCCAATGAAGAAATCGGTTGGCTCGATTTAGTGCGAAATAGTGCACAACCGGGGCAATGGTGTACCCGTCGGTGCACAATTGGGCTCGATGAGGGTAAATAGGTAGTTGGCCAAACCGACCAATCAGAATGAGACATGTGGCTCGGGAATAAGCTTCTGGTAGTTTGGGTGTGCAAGCTAGCAGGTTGGTTGCTACAAACCAATTGGATGGAAAATAAGCACGAGGTGGCAATTTAGGTGCAAGTGGCACCTAGTTGTGTGTTGGTGGCAATTAGGGTGGTGACTTACCTACTTGGGCAGGGATTAAGAGGTGAAAACAAGCACCTCTCCCTCACTCTTATCAGCTAAATTCGTGGCTAGGTCCTGGAGAGAAAAGACAGAGAGAGAAAGAGAGAAAAGAGGAGAAAGGGGAGAAGTGAGCCTAGGGGTTCAGCTCTCGGCCAGACAGACCCCTGGCAACTAAAATAGGGATTCCGGCCGAACCACTGGTTAGAATTGAGTGAAACCAAAGCCCAAAGTTAGCTAACTTTCATAGCGTTAATTGGGAACCGGTTTGGTTGATTTTGGAGCTGAACTGAGAGAGTTATGCGCTCTTACATTTCACTATTCTGCAGCAGACCTGCTGCTAGACCCCGAGTTGATTTAGGAGCCATAACTAGAGTTAAAAAGCTTAGAATTGAGTGTTCTCGGTGGCTCTGGAAAGCTAAGAGAAAGGGCTACAACCTTTATGTTTATGCCCAAGGCTGAATCGGCCTGTAGCTTCCTGTTTAATCTCAGTGAATTTTCTGTTGGTGTAGGGCAGCTTCTGCCCGAATTGAGAAAATCTAAGTATTGTGGGTAGGATTATATTTCACAAGCTATTATTGTTATGGATTGATTGTGATGTCTAATTGTGTGTTTAAAACAGGGACTAAGGTTCCAAGAGGCCTAAAGGCTGTAAAGGAGAGGAATTGGTTTAGGAATACCTAGGTGATGGTAAGTAAGTTTGTTATGCGAGTAGTGATTACTTGTGCCCCATTGCTGGGCGGAAGGCCCCTTTATTGCATGCTTGAGTGCATGAATACTTGTTGTACGGGCATGCTGGTACACTCTTGATTGTTTGGTACATACTGTAGTGTGTTGGTTATCATTGGCCAATTATACATATTGTTGGCTAGTTCATGCTCATTGATGGTTACTGTGGCTTGATGAAGCATAGTTGAGTTAGTTGGTCATTTTGAGGTATTAGTGCATTTTGCTGACTATATGGTGGATGATGGTTATGGTATATGGGTGTGGTCTATTTGATGCTTCGATTACTCATGTTCTTGGTGCACTTGGTGCTTCATGTGAATAGATTGGTTGCATTGCACATGTTGTGCCTGTTATTGCATTCCATCACTTGGATGCGCATGTGTTTATGGACCATTGGCCAGTTGGGAGATGGTGCAAAGGTAGTGCATAAGAAGATGTTTGCACTTACCATGTTGATGATTATTTGACGGGCCTTGCCGTAGTTGATGGCCACTTGGAGTAAAACGGTCGTGATTATTTGACGGGCCTTGCGGGGCTAGATGGCCGCTTGGAGTAAAACGGTCGTGATTATTTGACGGGCCTTGCGGTGCTAGATGGCCGCTTAGAGTAAAATGGTCGTGCTTGTTCCGTGGCGTGAGTGCCTGGTATTTGTGCATTATGCATTACTGTATGTGTTGCATGACTGTGCGTTGCCCATGTCCAGCCTTGTGTGCAGTATGTGGTTGCTTTCTTGCATGGCCTATTTACTTACTGAGTTTTATACTCACCCCCCCTATTTCCTCCCCATGTCTTATAGGTGCCAGAATGAGAGTATGGGAAGTAAGTCGATGGGTATAGCCGAGTCGGTCTTCTTTAATTATATTATTGTATTATTTTTGCGTGGAGGTTGTGTCATTGTAAAGTAAGAGTTAGTGCCCCTTGTAGCAACGGTTTAATGACACTGGTGAAGTTATCTTTATCAATGAGACTTGGTACTTTTTATCATCTTTATTGCCTTTGCATTTGTTGTTGTTGCTTCCTTTTATGCTGCGCATTTTCTTGGTTGGTGACCCGCCGAGCAGAGGCAATGAGCTTTTGGTTGTGTCGATGAAAGGCCTTTGGGTGCCTCGTGGCACGTAGTGGGTGCACATGGCACCTGGCCGGTCGCGCTTAGCGGGGACGTGACATTAACACCCAAAATCATACCAAAAACACAAAAATCTACTTAATTGATAATTAACTCTGATTTTCTACGAAAATCAGAGCTAAAATTGCTCTGCAAAAAATGTGTTAATGGGCTGGACAAACTCTGGAGAATAAATAATTTGGACCCCTAAATCCATTCCTAACCCAAAATTAAATCTTCTCATTATTATTGAATAAAAACAAATAAAAAGGCCCAAATATATTTTAATGCCAATAAACCTTGTCACATGTTTTATTCTAAGGTTAAATCATCTCATTAATCCTAGGATTTAAGTGCATAGAGGTTTATGTTATCAAAATACATTAATTCTACTAAATTAAAATTCATATCATACTTGAACCTTGGACCAAATCATCTCATTGATCCTAAGTCTACGCATGTACAAAGTCTAATTTAATAAAATTTCTGTGGGTCAAATTTGGATGTTCACAATAACCGATCTTTACTTTTTGGTTTATGTAGACGAGAAATTGTGGTAACCAAGAATGATTCTGCCTTTGTTCATAAACTCATCAATAGCTTGGGCAACACTTTTGCTTTGCGGGATCTTGTAGACCTACATATTTTCTAAGCGTTGAAGCTCACCCAGCACTGACAGGATTCCTACTTTAGAGAAATACATCCGTGATCTTCTTACAAAGACTAGAACGGAAAGCTACAAACCTCTTCACACTCCAGCATATGTGAGTCAAGCCCCGCAAAAGAATGAGGGTGAGCCTCTTTCCGACCCAACAACCTATTGATAGTTGCTTGGTTCTTTACAATATCTTGCCATAACCCGTTCGAACATCACCTTCTCAATTAGTAAAGTCAGCCATGCATTCCCTCATCCAAACGCATCTTGTTGTTGCTAAAAGAATTTTGAGATACTTGAAACAAACCAGTAAGTTTGGCCTCTTTATTCGTCTCTCCACCACCATTAATATTCACGTTTAACTGATGTGGATTGTCAAGTAGCCTTTATGATAGGAAGTCTGCTGGCGGGTTTGTTGTTTTATTTAGCGCGAACCTGATAGCTGGGGCATCTTGTAAGCGACGAACTGTTGCCCGGTCTTCACTGGAGATAGAGTATAAGGCCATCCTGATGGCATTGTCGAATTCCTGTGGATTATAATAATTTGCTTTGTTAATTAGGTGTTCCAGTCTCGCAGCCAGCCTTGTGGTGTGGTGGCACCTCTCATGGTGTTTATACAAGAAGTCATGGATTCAATCCCAATGGTGGGATTGTAGCTGGTTTGGAAGTAAGATGTGGGTTATGGGTAGATGTTAGAATTCCGATGTAAAAAAAAAAATGCAATACTCAATGTGAGAAGCATATTGAAAATGATTTTCATTTTGTTCGAGAGCTAGTGTCTCAAAGAAGATTACAAGTGCATTTCAATAGGAGCAAAGATCAAATGGCAGATATTTGATTCCAATCATTGAGAGACAAAACTTTTTTTTTTAATGCTAGAAGGGTTTCCCATCAGAGAGACAAAACCTTTATTCCAAGCCAAGCTGAGTTTGCGGAAGATCTTAATAGTAATCCAAGATTGAGTTAGTATAGGAATGATAAGTTGTGCAGCATACAGTTACTATTTTGTATAGTTGTACCTTTCATCACATGAATTATAACACCAACTCTATTACTATAATACAAGCACCAAGGTCATTATTCTCTGCATCTCAAAAACCATATACTCTGTGTTTCTACTACTTGTATTCAATGCTCCACTCATCACCACTCTTATTTCTTTCATTTAAATTACTAACTCTGAGCGTAATGTAAACCTTGTTTAGAATTCCCTTCTGGCCGAAAACCATGCAATTATAGCCTGGAAACTGCAATTTGTTACTATTGCTAAATGTATCAAGACTTGAAGTTATGGAATTTGAAGTCTATAAGTTATACGTTGTAAGAATTCAAATTACGGAACTCGTCAACGTAACACAAACATCAAAGTACGATATTTTATCATTTGCAACGTAAGAATTCAACTTATAAGTTTGTTAGTACTGATTAGGGGTGTAATCGAGCCGAACCGATCGAGCCCGAATATAGGTAGGCTTGGCTCGAGCCGAAAAAGAACTATTGAGCTCGAGCTCGGCTGGAGCTCGACCGAGCTTCAAAGTATGTTCTCGAGCTCGATGGAGAATCAACAAGCTCTAGCTCGGCTCGATTATGCTTGTTTATATTACATGCTTATTTAATTTGATAATGAAACGTCCGTATCCCAATTTTACAAATAAAATAATTAAATAAAAAGAATTTACCAAAATGCCCCTGAAACCCGAGATACGTAAACCAATGCCAAAACATTAACTTCTCCAGGACATTCTCCACCTGACAGAACCAATCACTGGAGTCCTTTGTATTGAGTTTTTCACCCGAAAACTCCTTAATTGCTGACTTGTCCATATGTTTGTAACCACGCTCCATACCACCTACCACGAGAGCCACAGCAGGTGCAACCAGTTGAGCACCCTGCTACTGTTGCTGAAACTGCTGGAACTGTTGCCACTGCAAGAAAGCCTAATACTGCTGGAACGTTGGGTCCGCAACAGGTGGTACTGGTGGCACTGCATTCTGTGCCCCGGCTCCAAAAACATGTGCGCCCCCAGCAGCAGCTTGTGCCACGGCCGCACCCTGTGCTGCTGCAGCAGCAGCATTTCCCTAACCGACGGGAACCTGCATCACCGACACGTTGTCGGAGACATGAGTAGCGGCTTCATCCTCAGCATTGTGCTACCCCTGGTGATCCATATCGACGCCTGTATGAATGCAAATAGGTCAAAAACACTTTTAAAGTTATAAATCCAGAAACAGGCTTAAACAAAGAAATCACTTTTGAAAACAAAGTTTAAAACATTTTTAAAACCAAAGATCTGAAGCCTGCTCCGCTACCAAGCTGAAACGCCCGTATCCCAATTTTACAAATAAAATAATAAAATAAAATGAATTTATCAAAATGCCCCTGAAACCCGTGATACGTAAATCAATGCCAAAACATTATCCATAAACCTTATTAAACTGAGATGTCATAAAAGAACAGAAAAAAAAACTGGCTTATCAAACCATAAGCCAAACCCGGCAAATCCGCCGAAACAACATCATGAATCAAAACCCGGCAAACCGCCGACAATGTAGTAAAGATAAGTACGACATCTCAACAAGTTTCTATGCAGCGGAAGGTAAAACGTCATAAAATCAAAGAGAAGAAAATGTTGTGCATGTCGGCTCCATGGATCCAACCGGGAGAAGAAGCACAGCTACCTGCTGGGATATTCGCGTCCGTACTCCAGAAAGGAAAAAGAAAGCAGCACACTAACTAAGGGTCTGAAAAAAACGGTGGCGATAATGTGAGTCGCCTACTCAGTGAGCAGTATAAATCTAATTATGTAGGTGTGCAAAGCAAGCTCGAAAGGTGTGTAGAGGAACAAGCACTAGTAAGCAAACATACAATAATCAGTACTAACATGCCAACAACATATAAACAAATAGTTTATGTTTTATATCTGATTGTGTTTTGTTATTATTATTATATTTATTATTCAAGGCCCCCTACTGTGTGCGTCGAGCTCGGTCCCGTCTCATGAGACAACCAGGGCGTAAGCCCAATATAACCATGCAATAAGCCCAAATACAATCACAGAGAAAGAGAGAGACAGAGAGAAAGAGAGAGGTAGAAAGGGGCAGGTAGAAGGAGGGAGGTAGAACCGGTCAACACAGACCCATATGTTAAACCGCATATACCATGCTATCTCGCATGCAATCCCGAGGAGTATCACTTCCCGTTCGAACCAACCGGTCAACAGCCCATAGTAGTATATTTTTATTGTGTATTATTCTTATTCATGCTTAAGGGTTCATGTGTGCCATGAGTTATGATTTATCAGGGTTGTGTGAATTATTCACTTAATCAAGCATCCAGGTTTCCAACCCACAGTACATCACACATACCACCCAAAATCATACCACATGTTATATCTCATAACAATTAAAATAAATCATGCTCATCTGGCAAATAGTAACACACAGGCACACAATACAGATCATGGCATGTTAGCAAGCAAGGCATGTTACTCAGACAAACCAAACCAACAAGCACATGAAAACTAACATAAAAAGACTTATAAAGTCACCTCAATGACAGTTATCCTTTGGAGCTTTCCCCAAGACAGATCCTCCAGCTCCCGAGGTGTTACCCGTGCCTGAATACCGGCACACACAATCATCACAAAATAATTACAAACAAAACCGTGCATGCATGATAATTATATGCTCAATTGAGTAAAACCCGACCTTAACTATCCAGCTATGTGATTTCAGGGTCTATGCCCGAAAGGGGTATATCTCGTCACCGATAACTCCAAAGATTGGGACCTAAGATTTACCGGGTCTATGCCCATCTAAGTCCATAAACAATTTCTCGGGCCAAAGGCCCACTTCCTTAAGTCTACAATAAATCCAATTTATGAATTTGGGCTTAGAGCCCATTCCTTAAAGTCCATAACTAACTAATTATGCCATTGGGCTGTAAGCCCATTTCTTAAAGTCTAAGAATTATTCAAAGGTTCATAAGGTTAGATTGTTGGGCCTGGGCCCGATTTCCTAATTTTTTGTTCTAAGGTCAGTCCCGAGCCCAAGAGTTTCTCGGCCTAAGATTCTATCCGTGTCGGAAAGTTTCCGGCCACACACACTCACTCCCCGCTCTCGGAAATCCACGAAGTCTTATATATAAATAAATGTACATAACCGATAAAATCCTCAAATTATGTACAAACAAAACCGAGACAAATCCGGGAATAAATACCGTTTAATAGCCGTAGAAGAAAAGATAAATTCTGCCAGACAGAATCCGAGCCCTCGCTGGAAAATTCCCGAGCTAACCAGACTCCAGTCAACCTCGCCGGAAATTCCACAACACAGCCAGAAACCAACCACAACACACTGCCAAGCCAAAAAGCGAACCCATTCAACAACACAGAAAGTGATAACGGTTCAAGAACGACCAAGGTTTCCAGATCCTTACTGGAAAAAGAGAAATCCACACTGCTGGCGTCAGATCAGAGCACAAAACACACCCAACCCGAGCCTGCCATCGTCCGCAGAACCACCACCACACACACGAACACCGGCAACACCACAACACATCAGAAAAAGAAAACATCTCAATGCCGTTCACCATTTCAAACACAGAACGAAAGAGAAAGAAGATTAAGGGATGGAGTCCTTACCCGGAATTGAACCCCAATTGCCTGAGATGGATTTGCAACCTCAAGAACCACAACCCGAAACCCCCTCGCCGGAGAACCCAATCCGACCACTACTCTGCCGTGCTCGTGACTCCTTCCCTTCCCGACTGCAGCGGCGGCGGCGGCGTGCACCAGTCGCGGCGAGAGAGACGAAGAAAGGTTGAGTGGCGGTGACACGACGAGAAGAAGAAGAGAGAGCTGGTGGGTTTCGGAAACTAAACGAAAAGAGAAGAAAAGAAAAGATAGAAAGAGGAAAAAGGGGTCCCGAGCCGTTGAGTCCATGAATTGTGGGAGAGAAATCCGGGAGCAGACCGTGGGAGAAGAGAGGGAGTTAGAGTCGACGGCGGCTAGAGAAAAAGGAAAAGAAGAAGAGAAGGAAAGAAAAGGAAAGAGCGCTTAGGGTTTTGACCCGCCCGAGCCAAAATGACGTCGTTTGGTTTGGGCGCGGTCAACCCGCCCTTCCTGGTCAACTTTCTTTTCGTTTTTCCACATTCCCAAAACGACGTAGTTTAGTCTAAAACTACGGTAAACCCCGCGATTCTTCCCGAAACACGTTTTATCTCCAATGAAAGCCGTACACGACATAATAACAACTTAATACAAATATATCCAAGGAAAATAATTATTTTTCCGTGACCAAAAACCGAAAATACCCTGAAGGTAAAATTGGAATAAAGATTCCAAAAATTCCATAAATTAAATTATGAAAATCCGGGGCGTTACAGATAAGGCTCCACAAAATATGCTAGTTTGATAAGGCTCGATAAAGCTTGCGAGCTTAGCGAGCCAAATACTGCTCGAGCTCGGCTCGTTTGATATAAAAGCTCGGCTCGACTTGATCATGCCGTATCGAATACGAACTTTCATCGAGCCGATTTCGAACAGCTCACGAACTGGCTCGGCTCATTTACACTCTTAGTACTGATATTTTATCATTGATTTAAGGGTCTGTTTTTTTAAAAAAAAAACTTGCCATATCGATCCATACAAGGGTCTTGCCTCAATACAATATCCATAAACTGAATGGTTACTCCATTATTTCTCACTTCTATGATCTATCATGAAAACACTAGCTCCAACAGTCCAACTTGGACTGGACCATTAAATAATCAACGGATGGATGGCGTGGTGCTCACTGCTTCACTGGCTATATGTCCTTTCCAAAAATAATTTTGATGCTTCTTCTGGTGCCAGATGATAGTTTGCTAATGGACAAATTTTTTTTTGGCGATTCGTAAAGAACAAAACACACCCACACACATATCTAGGGCTAGGATTTCAGACAAATGTCTCAGAAGAAACAGAACAAGTTGTTCCCACATGAATCCAAATGTTTTTTTTTTGTCCCACATGAATCCAAATGTTGGAACTGGATCTTGTCGTTGATTGATTACTTGTGGTAATGTAACAAATAGTTTTATTAAGTTATCAGAAAAAAAAAAAAGAAGAAAAAGGCATAAACTCTAATTTCATCCCTGTGTATATATTTTGGCTCAATTTGCTCCTTGAGTTTCAATTTGGGTCAATTTACTTCATGACTCAAGTTGTAGTCAAAATAAAGTCTAATTAATATGAATTTAGTGGATAATATGTCATATCAAAACTTGAAAAAAATTAAAATTATTCCCTGGAATGAATTAAGGGACCTGAGTGAATGAGAAATTGCATATATTCACCTTCAGGGGGCAAATTGACCCAATTTTGTAACACAAATATTTAATCGAACCAAATTAAAACTCGGGAAGTAAATTAACCCAATTTTACAAATACGGACATTCAATTGATCCAAAATAAAATTTAGGGAACATATTGACCCAATGTGTATAACATGACGAGAAATTGAGGTTTTTACCAAAGAAAAACAGAGATGAATTCCACTAAAACGAATTTTGAGTTAAATTCCTCCTTATATTTTAAGGCTTGCAATCATTCCATCCTTATGCTTTCATGCTTTCATCTATGTATTCCACTCGAAGAACTATTTCTGCTTTTTTATGTTCGGATAATGATATTCTTTTATCTTTTTTGAGAATTGAAGTTTCCATTGCATTAAAAGAGACCAAGAATTAACATTAGCTATTACAATTGGACTAAATGAGCAATTGAAAGTAACTTAAGAAGACATATTCACCAAGAAATTCTAAAGCATGTTGCGCCATTTCATGACACAATTTATGGGATTGGCGAGGCACATAACTAGCAGAGGAAGAAAGAGTGTAAAGAGGGGGATTGAGCCAATATAAAACACTGGTAGGAATTGGACTATTGTGCCGATCGAGTTCAGCTCAGTATTGACCAACAGACTGTCTGATCCCACATCTATGTCCATGTATCCAAAACACATAGCTAGTTAGAATACCAAAAATCAAAGCCGCAACAAGGGTTGGCTTAGTTGGTTGAGGTTCAGTAACCACTCCCATTAGGTTGAAAGTTTGAACCCCACCGACCGTCCTTCTTGGTGAGTAATATGTAAATACCACTGTAAGCGCTAGCTGAGCCCGATAGTTTGCCCTGGTCCTAGACTGGTGGAGCCTCCCTTCAACCTAAACTTTACTCTACCAAAAAAAATCAAAGCCTTTGCTTCAGCAATTTCAACAGGGGACTGGTGGCTTAATGTGAACCAGAAGCAAGTGGCAAGTCCACCAAGACCATATCCTTTTATCTTAGTTTTTGTGTGTTATATTCATCCTTTTTGTTATTTAAATAATGAAGGTGATGAAGGGTCGTAATTTACATGAAACTTATTATATGAGGATAAGATTAACACAAATAGAAAAACTAAAATCAATGTGACAGAAATAATGTTTTTCAAAAAGGTATGGGTATAATAGTTTTAAAATGTTGAAAAGAATTCTTGCAATGATAATATCTTCTTGTTGCAGCAAGAAAGTAAGTTTAATATAAGCAAAACCTTGCTTAAAAAAGGAACAATATTTGGGTAACTTTGAATTTGAGAAAATAGAGCATATATAAAAAATGCAAATGACGACGGTAGGAGGGATTATCTTCAGAAATTTAAGCAAACAGATGAAGTTCAAAAACTAATTTGTAATCCTTTCTAACGAAAACAAATATATTTTCTGAAATTATAATTTGACCTCTGTTACATCATTTTGTATAGTTCCTATCCATTACAATAATTTTTATGCTAGTGGACATATTATATGTAAAGGTGGAATTCTAAATGGAGAACTCGCCTCTCTCGTCCTAATCTTTCCGTTAGAATGGAAGATTTGGATATCTGAATCGAAAATTAGGGTAATTAATAGAATGAAAATCATCCAAAGTAGTACAAAATTAGGATAAGTTTCTCTTTGCTACATTAAAAAAGAAAGAAAATCATCAAGGCTTCATAGCCCGGCACTGCTACTCCATGGCTGAGCTGAACGAGATAGCGGGCTTAGACCCAACTATCTCTAGCCCATGTAATGTTAGAACGAGCAATATTTGTAAGAGTTTCTTTTTCTTTTTGGTAGATGCAGCAATCTAACAGCCTAAACAGACAGTCAAGTCACAGACAATCGTAGCTAAAAGGCAAATATTGCTGCCAGTGGCTTAATTATGCCAAGGTTTAAGACAGATAATAAATAAACACGAGGAGATCGATTAGTACAGGTTTAATATATTAAGAACCTCAAGTCATCCATGGATGCTAGAGTCGGAACAGCATCATGTTTGGTGGCTACTAGTAGTTTACGTTTTGGTCTTGCCCACGGGAGTCGGGAAATACATAAAACATACAATAAAAAACTTTGAAACTGCAACAAAATTATTGCTGGAGCCTGGAAATATATGATATATATATAGATATAGATATATATATATATAGCCTTCATGAAGGAGCTAGCAGCGGTAGCATGCATAAGGCCTTTTTGGAGAGGAAGTGCAATCAAGGTGCATTGTATGCTGATGGAAAACCTTTGTATGGATTGCCTAGTGCCTCAACGTTTCCAGGACGGGAGAAGACAACCTGCAATAATATTCCAGTACAAATCATATAATGCACACATATATATATATAGTCTTGTTGTATTGCAGCAAAATTCAAGTTTCTAGTAAAAATATTATTTTCAAGTTTCATGGCAAGTTACTTATACCGATTACAAACAATAGGTGTCCATTTAGATCCCTCCTTAGAAAAAGTTCAATGGAGTTGAAGGAACCCTTCTTCTGAATTCAGGCCTAATCTTTTAATTTGTCCGCCGTATCTAGTATGGTTCTGAACTTAATTTACCTCTATTGATATACTTTTGGAAAAAAAAAAAAAACGAGAGCAGCTTTTACCTGATAATCACGAAGCTTGAACGACATAAAGCAAGCAGCTGAGTAATCAAAGTAATATTCCCAAGTCCTAATGAACTTCTCATCGAATCCCAGGGCCATAATTTTGCTACACATGAAAAAAAAGGAAGAAGAAAAGTGCCCAAGTTAAAATAAAAGCGTTAATTTCTAGAACTATGGATAGGATAATTGTGATTAAAAGTGCAACGCTACGGAATCATGATTGCTGACTTTATAGTTTTGTCCCTGCCTAATCCTCAGGTTTAGCAACTGTGCACAGGCTCTCTTTATTTAAACTTTCTTATTCTAATCTTGGTAATACAGTTCTATTTTCAAGAGTGATTACTCTTTCTCTAATTGTGGAACAAAAGCGAATACTTGGTGGAGAAACCAAAAAATTGGCAATGTGTTGTACCTCTGGTTGTTGAAGAAATTTTTTCTCCAACATTTGAGGGTATGGGGGTAATGACTCCCTATGTTTTCCACATGCTCCACACTGCAGTAATAGAGACTTTGAGAAAGACCAGAAGCAAAATAACAAGTCAAGATATGAAAACAGGGAAGCCAATTAAGTTGTCCATAAATATATAATAGCTTATTACCATAATTTGGATGCAGCAGCCATGGCTGATGTTACCCTACTCAGTGAAGGTATGCATGCCCCTGGAAAAATGTATTCCCATATGAAATTTGGACTGCGCCTGAGTTCATCATAATGTGCATCTGCTACAGATATGAACTGCAGAGAAGTCAATCATGTCTGGAAATCAGCAAAATGCCTAAAATGCAAAAAAGTTCCAAGTGTATCTAGCACTTGGACCATATAATGGAACTCATGGCAGGCATCAGCATTTAATACTTCAGTAAATCTCTCCACTTAGTACCTGTAGAACAAGAAGCCCTTCTTTTGCCAATAGTGACTCACAGCGGCAAAAATAATCCTCCATGTATTCATGGCCAACATGTTCTAGCATTTCGCTGAAAAATCATTCAAGATTCATCATATGGTATTTGTGCAGTATGCTATAAACAGACACATGTACTTGAGGGTACGTAATAATACTTACCAAGCTATGATTCTGTCATATTTGATTGTATCAGGCAACTCCCGGTAGTCACAGAGCAGAAATCTGATATGATCCTGATAAAAGAATCACTCTTAAGTCAGGGAAGTAATATAAGAAGCGAAAAACAGAGAAAACCATGATGCTCATTTGTTGGAATCAAATAGATAGATATCCATGCCAAATATATTACGTATGCAGGTTTTCCAAGGAATACCGATGTTGCTTTCTGAAGCCATTCTAGACAGAAGTCCAGAACAAAAATATCATTATGTCCTCCATTTCATTACATTTCCACTCCATTTTCTGGTTTGCCAAAATTTCATAGCTTGGAGAGATAGCAAATCAAAATTCTTAACAATCAGGCATTTGTACACGGAGAATTGAACTGGAAGCAGAAGTTTTAGCATCAGAATGTAGAACTTTGTATGTTTTCCAACGCGGTACCCTCGTTTACATTTTTTTCCTCACAGATTTATACCTGGAGTCCAGCTTCCTTCACTTTCATTTCTGCAAATTTTAGCTGTTCTTTGGACAGGGAGATGCCTGTGTATTTGCAGCCAGTCTGTTTAACCACTTCAATGGCAAACATTCCCCATCCACAACCAATCTCAAGCACTTCATGCTTACTCTCAATTCTTGCCTGCAATTGGTGAAAGAAAAATGAGCAAAAGAATGCACAAACCTTTTGGTAAACTTGCGTGAAAATTGACAGACATACTTTTTCTATCAGAACTGAAAATTTCCTCTTCTGTCCAACATTTAAGCCTTCATTTTCTCCCTAAAAAAACTGAAACAGATCAAGAAGTCTGTAGCATAACTACCGCAGCAACTAATGATGATAATAATAAGGATATCAGCGGAGGGATGAGTGTTTATTACCTTGAAGACTGCACAGGAGTATGACATCGTTTCATCCATGAATAAAGTAAAAATTTCATTTCCCTAGAAGAACAAACCGAGAATGACTTACTCTTCAACTTCGTTATCACAAAACCTCTTCTTGTAACCTTCTCCAATCAAATAAAATTTTTGACGTGCTATCAAAATGGGAAAAAAGAACCAAAAATATTTTGCATACCAGGTCATAATGCCTAGAGATATTCCTGCGAGCTTGTGTGAGAGAATTCTGTCTCATTACATGCTTGAAGAAAAGCTTGGAAGATGTAATAATAGCTGTGGAAAACGTTGGTGACCACCAACCCCTAAACCAACAAATTAATCACAAATAATTGTATAATCAAATCCTTGGAAGTCCACAAATACTATGTGTAAAGGCTGCATCCCCAAAACCAATATCCTTCAAATATCCCCCAATCACAAATTCGAAGACCTAAACCCCTCAATTCCCATTGCCATATCACAGACCCTCATGAAGCATTTCAATTAGGCATCACTTCAGGATATTCAAAGGATCAAGTTTTGTCAGAACTGATAGCTTCAAATTAAGGATCATTTGATCAGGAATCTGAAGCTCTCCATGCTCTCCCTCTGAAGATCATCATCAATCAATCTCCTAAGAAGATTTGCTTCATCCTTTTTGTCTAGTAGTCCTACTTTTGTTGCAGATTAATTTTGTGGATTTATATTTTGGTAGTTCTCTTCATCATCTGTTTTGCTCTTGACCTTTGTTCTAGCTACTATCATACTCTAATGCTTTATTTAATAATAAGATATGCTGATTTATATTAAAAAAATTGTAATATACCTTGTCTTCTTCACCTCTGAGATAGGCTTCGCATTTCTATTGGCAACTAGGAGCTGAAAAATTCAAATATTACTCGAATAAAAATGGAGAGTTCAGAGAAAAATGGGATGGAATCATTAGTAATTGATTAATGGGTACTACTAGGACATATCATCCATCTCACCATAAAAAGATTTAGCAGACCATCTTCTTTGTCTTCAAAGCAAAAATCTCCATCGATGTAAGCATCCGCAAGGCCTATGTCAGCCCTTGTCATTAACTGACAAAATTTCCCGATACTGGTCAATGCATGGCTGGGAGAATTCTAAGAAGTAAGAGATGTAATATACAATGCAAATAATTTATTTTCCCATTCAAACAATGAGTAATGTTTGTTATTTCGATAAATGATAGGTCTCTTTTTTAAAAATGTTATATAACCACTCATTGAATGATGATTATTTTTATCTAAGGAATACTTCATATATAAAAGTCCTTTTTTTTTTTGAGGTTAGAACAATGGGCCAGCAGGTATTCCTTTCCAAAGAGTGACCGAAAGAAAAAGAACCCAAGAAAAATGAGAGAAAGAAAGTTGATAAGGTCTATATACCTTCCAGTAGAATTGGGGATTTTGAACTATGAGGATGACTCGTAGAGAACAGCCTGTAGTACTTCCGTGGAATGTGAAAGTCATGCCCCCTTCTTCACGTAAACTGTTGAGAAAATTAATCAATATCTGAGCTAGTCCTACTACCAATATATCTTATAAATATTGAATATATCAACTGTTGATAGGCTTGTAATCCAATGAGTCTCAGATTTATATTGGCTGTACAATTAATAATTACATCCTCTACCAAAAAAGAATAATTACATCTAATGAAACTGGATGAATGATTTCATTAAGGAAAGAACTCACATTAAACAGCCAGTAGTGATAAATCCTCCAAGGAATCTGGTAATGAAATGGCGAGCACAAGATTCTAACCACGAAGTCTCCATATATATATATCCTTTCGATTCCATGATCAAATGAGTAGACCAAATTAATAAACTCCCGTCCAGATGGTAGCTAAGCCTCGTTTGTAATCTTCTGGATCATAAAATTTCTATTAATTTCTATAGTATGCACCCAAACTTTGCTCGCTCAACTAATGATTTTTGATTTAGTGCAAGAAGCTTGCTAGGCAATATTTATAGCCCCCAGAACAGGATCAGTTTCTTCTCCTCTGGCTCTTGTTAAGTATTCAAGCTTAATTAATGGAAGTGGAAATCTTTAATGAGGTGGGGTAAGTTATAGATTTGGGTGGGTGGCCACCTCTAAATTGATCAGTTTGGTTGAATGTCACTAGCATTGCTTTAATTGCTATATCCTCCTATCGCAATTCCAAAAATTACATGCCAAACCTGAACCCTCAAAGTAAGCTGGATATCAGTGAACAGTGGTTGCAGATTTTTTAAAAAATAAAAGTATTAATTTCTGGAGAAAAATGGGTGGATCTATTCTTTTCTTGAACATGGGGGCTACGGTTCTATTAGATTATTCAGGAAAAAATACATTTTTTTTTGGTGGAAAAGGTGGCACAAAAGCCTAATATTAAGAAACTAAGTTACAGAAATATGGAACGTGGCCGAGCCACTGCCACTGCATTACATCACTGTGCAGTAAAGCCAAGTAGTTCATAGGAGGAGAATCTTTTCTCCTAAGCAGTAGAAACTAACAGGATATGAGAGTCCTAAGTTCGCCAAGAAATCTGCCACTATATTTGCCTCCGGGTAAACATGCAAGAGGTCAACATCCCAATCCCGATTAAGTCAATGTGTGATAAATGAAATATAGAGAGAGATCATTTGTAATAGCTTCTTACATCATTTCTAATGCAGAGATGATAAAAAACTGGAAGGGTTTAAAAAGAAAATTCAGTGCAATTCAACGTCCTCATCTTCTTTTCCATTAAAAAAAAACGTCCTCATCTCCTCCTGTATTATAATTGTGTCGAGCTAATGTTCTTAGTTTTCTGTATTGTATAGTGCCTCTTGCACTGAAGTGTTCTTTCTTTTCATGTAACTTTGATGATAATGAATAAAATCTGGCAATTGTTAGTATCAAAATTAAAAGAAGCATGAGACCCAAAACCGTATCCACCACACCACTACTTTCGAGTCAGACTCCACCAAGTAAATGTTTCAGCATCCAAGGTCCCAGGCTAAGGATAAGCAATCTAGTAAGCCCTAACACTCTTGTGTACCAAAGCTAATACTGTGAGTAAACCCAAACTACATTGATGGTCCCTCTATGGAGAAGGGAAATAGCCTTTTGTGCACGCAACGTGATAAGCCTTTTCAACGTGATTAGCATCTAAAAAAAAAAGCCTTTTCAACGTGTATCCCTTCAAAGATTAATTTGGATATACATACTTTGCCCCCTTTCCCTTCTAAATAGTTGAGGGGTTTTAATTATCATAAAAAATTAAGAACAGAAGTTTTTATATTTAAAATAATATTTACTAATTCTTTGTCTTCTATCTATTAATTAGTAAGCAAATAGATAGAAAATTAAATAATTAATAATTCTAAGACTTATTAAGATAAAAATATTTTAGAACTATTTTGATTTCATATAAAGGTCAAATTGTTTGGAACGGAGTGGTGCATTTTTTTCTTTCCTTGCTCAAACGGCGTTATTTGGATTTGGCTTTTTTCATCTTAAAGGTTTTGAGGAAATAACCTACTTCCTATGGCCAAACTCTATCCACATATTGACATGGAAAGGAAATAATTCAAGTAGGAATTTGAAAGTGTCGAGATGTTTTTGTTTTTGGGAAATGGAAATGTCGAGATGTCAATTACAATGGCTCTTGCTTTTCCTTGGCAAAAAAGTTTAAATTGTTGCTGCAACCTTATCAGATCACAGAGAGTAAGTTTTTCTTCCCAAAACGGGAAGGAATTTGGAAATTTTGGTACCTGAATTTTTAATTTGTATTAATTTTATACCCAAAACCTTGTTTTATCAGTATTCTAATTTTTGTTAATTGTATTAATGTTGTATCCCGGACACTTGTTAATTGTATTAATGTTGTATCCCAGGCACCGATGCCACGTATCAAGCACTGGTGGCATCATTAAATTTTAGTGTGGATCCCACTTTATTAAATTTTCAACAACGAAATCAAAAGGTGATGATATGAAAGCAAGACTCTATTTATGAAAGGAAGGGATCGAAGTGATGTTCAAATAAAAGGAATATTTTTTTAAAAAGATGGGGCTTGTATTTTTTTTTTAAGGAAGTCGATACTTTTATTCATGAAAATAAGTATGTACAGAGAGTTAGACAATGGAATGTACAGAGCTTTAAGCTCACCCGGACCATTACAAAATCAATTAATCATTGTGTAAATGTTTGACGAACTCTCTGGCCAGTGCACCAACGCTTGAACGGCTCTAAAGAGCAAAGAACGGCACCCACTGCATGAGCACGAACACGAGCAATATCGAAGAGTTGATCAGAATAGAAAGGTTGTTGTTTAAACACTAACGCATTGCGCGCAAGCCAAATTGTCTAAAGTATAGCAACACCAAGCAATGTCCAAGCCTGTTGATCAACAGGCGTTCCCGCAAGACTAGGCCACTGAACCAGCCACTCCTCCACCCCATCCGGCGGTATCCAAAGGACACCCCACCAGCGACAAAGGCAATGCCATAAAGACGATGTAACCGAGCAATGGAGGAATAAGTGAGCACTGTCCTCCACTGTAGAAGAGCAAAAGGGGCAAAGCGAATCAGACTCCTGGAGAAATACCACGAGACAAAAGCACCGAAAGGGTAGCAAGGCCTGTTAAAGATCAACACCACTAAATTAAATCTAGGTTGTTATTATCTAGATTTGGTCTTAGGTTGTTATTATTTAAAATATCTAGATTAGATATTAGTTAGCTTTATCTATTTTTCAAAGTTTGAAGGAGATTGTTAGTTTCTTAATTTCTAGGTTAGTTGTTAATTTTGTAGCCTATATAAAGGTCCTACTTTCTAATGGAAAAGTATCCCAAGCATTAGATCTTTCTAGCATTTCTCTCTGAGTATTCTAAAAGTATATTCTCTCTTATCTTATTTGCTGTCTTATTACTACTCTTTGTGAGTCTTTCTATCTTTCCTAACTCGGGTTCTGTACGACCTGCTTGTGCAAGTTAGTCTTGCTTAGTCTCAGCACAGTCTGCCTATGTGACGAGGTTGGTAGTGTGAAAGGTTAGTGCTTAGTGCTGCGCGTTGTTCACGTTGTGATAACAGAACTTTGTTCAACAATCTGGTACCGGAGCAGGTCCTTCTTCGGGAAGTCACGTAGAGGTGTTTTGTGAGAATCTTTTGTCGATACAATGACCGACCTACAAGTTATCAGCGCAATGGAGAAGCTCAACAACAACAACTATAGTACGTGGTCAACCTGCATGATGTCCTACTTGCAAGGACAAGATCTGTGGGAAGTGGTCAATGGTACCGAGGTAGCACAACCTGCAGATGCAAACGGAGAGTTGCGGAAGTGGAAGATTAAAGTGGGCAAGGCAATGTTCGCTTTGAAGACAACAGTAGGAAAGGAAATGCTGCAATGCATACAGAAAGCTGAAACTCCGAAAGAAGCTTGGGATACACTTGTCACTCGATTCTCTAAAAAGAACGATACAAAGCTTCAACTTTTAGAGAACGAGTTGTTGTCGGTGACACAAGGCAACATGATAATAGCACAATACTTTCACAAAGTGAAGTTCTTGTGCCGTGAGATTTCGGAGTTGGATCCAGAAGCGTCTATCGGCGATTCCAGGATAAAGAGAATTCTTATCCATGGTTTAAGGCCGGAATTTAGAAGCTTTATTGCTGTTGTACAAGGTTGGCCAAAACAGCCATCACTTGAGGAGTTTGAGAATTTGCTAGCCGGTCAAGAAGACTTAGCTCAAATGGGAGGAGTCTCGCTGAAGAATGAAGAAGAGGCACTCTATGCAAAGAAGAGCAAGTGGAATTCCAGGCAGCATGAAGGTGGTGGTTCCATGAAGAATGGTGACAAGTTTAAAAGTCATCATGGTGAGACGAGCACTCATGAAGGAGGCTCGAAGAACTGTTCCAATGGAAGGAGGTTCGAAGGAAAGTGTTACAACTGTAACAAGAAGGGACACATGGCGAAAGACTGTTGGTCTAAGAAGAAAGCCATGGAAAGCAATGCTGCCACATTCAAAGATGAAGAAGAATGGGATGCTGAAGCATTATTTATTGCAGAAGATCAAGAATTTGCATTTACGGCAACAACACATAGTCAAGTCAATTATGAGAATGACTGGACTGTTGATTCATGTTGTTCAAACGATGAAGATAACGTAGTGTTTGATGAAGCGTCTACATGGTGGTCCTCAGATAAGCAAGCACTGTCAGATTCAGATAATCTGAAAGAAACAATGGAGTCTTCTCAAGTTCAGCTAACTTTAGGAGAAGCTGAAGTTTTAGAAGATGGTGGACATGGTGTAGCAGTAGCTCAAAGTCCTTGGCGAACAGGTGTGCACCAAAGGCCAAATGAAGAAGCTAGGCCGAGTGAAGAAGGTGAGCCAAGTGGAGATAGCGAGCCGAGTGGAGGAGATGAGCTGAGTACAGCAGAGCATGGAGAAGGTGAGCCAAGTAGAGATAGTGAGTCAAGTGAAGAAGGCGAGTTGGTTGCAGCTGAACCACCAGCTCAACCGAGAAGATCGGTAAGACCTAAGAAGCCGAATCTCAAGTATGCCAATGCTGTTGTTGTAGAAGATGTGAAAGAACCTGAGAGTTTTGAAGAAGCATCTTTGAGCTCAAGATGGATTAAAGCTATGGAAGAGGAGCTTGCAGCATTGGATCATAATCAGACTTGGGAGCTTATGCCACTGCCAGGAGGAGTAAAGCGTATTTCTTGAAAATGGGTTTACAAGATAAAGCGTCGCACAGATGGATCGATTGAGAGGTACAAGGCTCGTTTGGTAGCTCGAGAATTCTCTCAACAGTATGGACTAGACTATGATGAAACATTCAGCCCAGTCGCAAAGCTTACAACTGTGCGAGTTCTACTAGCACTTGCAGCTAGTAAGAACTGAAACCTGTGGCAAATGGACGTGAAGAATGCATTTTTGCATGGGGAGCTAGATCGAGAGATCTACATGGATCAACCAAAGGGGTTCGAGAGTCAAGATCATCCCGAGTATGTATGTAAACTCCGGAAGGCCCTCTATGGACTAAAACAAGCACCAAGGGCCTGGTATGGCAAAATTGCTGAGTTTTTAGTCCAAGGTGGTTATGTTGTGAAAACTGCAGACTCTAGCTTGTTTGTTAAAGCTAGTGGAGGAAAGTTAGCTATAGTGCTGGTCTGTGTGGATGACTTAATCCTCACAGGAGATAGTGAAGAGGAAATTCTCCAGACAAAGCAGAATTTGTCAGTACGCTTCCAGATGAAAGAGCTTGGACAGCTTAAGCACTTTCTTGGTCTTGAAATTGACCGTACACAAGAAAGTATCTTTCTTCATCAGCAGAAATATTGCAAAGATTTGCTGAAGACATTTGGAATGCACGATTGCAAACCAATATCGACACCTATGGAGCCAAACGCCAAGTTATGTGCTCATGAAGGAAAAGATTTGGAAGATGCAACGATGTATCGTCAATTAGTGGGTAGTTTGATATATCTTGCTCAAACAAGACTAGACATCTCCTATGCGGTCGGTGTGATGAGTCGGTATATGCAAAACCCAAAGAAGCCTCATTTGGAAGCAGTTAGAAGAATCTTGAGATATGTCAAAGGTACACTTGACAACGGAATTCTGTACAAGAGAGGTGAAGACTGCAGATTAGTTGGCTACTGTGATGCTGACTATGCAGGTGATCATAATACCCGACGTTCAACTACTGGGTATGTTTTTAAACTCGGATCTGGAGCAGTTTCCTGGTGCAGTAAAAGACAACCAACGGTGTTTTTGTCCACAACAGAAGCAGAGTATCGAGCTGCAGCAGTGGCACCTCAAGAGAGCACTTGGCTTGTGCAGTTGCTGAAGGATTTACATCAGTCAACTGATTATGCAATTCCTTTGTATTATGATAATCAATCAGCAATACGTTTGGCTGAGAATCCCGTGTTTCATGCGAGGACTAAACACGTGGAGGTTCATTATCACTTTATCAGGGAAAAAGTTCTTGAAGAAGAAGTGGAGCTGAGGCAGGTAAAGACTGAAGATCAAGTCGCAGATGTGTTCACAAAAGGTTTGAGTGGAAACAAGTTTGAATGTTTTTGTCATCAGCTCGGTATGGTAGAAAGAGCGGGAGTTGGTGTTGAGGGGGAGTGTTAAAGATCAACACCACCAAATTAAATCTAGGTTGTTGTTATCTAGATTTGGTCTTAGGTTGTTATTATTTAAAATATCTAGATTAGATATTAGTTAGCTTTATCTATTTTTCAAAGTTTGAAGGAGATTGTTAATTTCCTAATTTCTAGGTTAGCTGTTAATTTTGTAGCCTATATAAAGGTCCTACTTTCTAATGGAAAAGCATCCCAAGCATTAGATCTTTCTAGCATTTCTCTCTGAGTATTCTAAAAGTGTATTCTCTCTTATCTTATTTGTTGTCTTATTACTACTCTTTCTGAGTCTTTCTATCTTTCCTAACTCGGGTCCTGCACGACCTGCTTGTGCAAGTTAGTCTTGCTTAGTCTCAGCACAGTCTGCCTATGTGACAAGGTTGGTAGTGTGAAAGGTTAGTGCTTAGTGCTGCGCGTTGTTCACGTTGTGATAACGGAACTTTGTTCAACAATCTAGTAGCAGAGCATTGTTCACGTTGTGGTAGCGGAACTTTGTTCAACAAGGCCGCCATTTAACAACTTCCAAAGGAAATATTCGATGTGTGGAGGAGTAATACCCAACCATGGCAAAGGGCGAGGTATCCTTGGAGGAGGACGTCTATGAAGTCGTCGGTAGCCCGCTTGAACCGTGTAATAGCCCCTATTATCCTCCACCCACCGCCAAGAGTCTATAGCATCACTATGAAACTGGACATCGCAAAGTAAAGTATGCAAAGTTCTGCAGGCCTCAACTTTCCATGTGTACAAGGTCCAGCTCCAACCACCAGCATCAAGCAAGAACCCACACTACATTACAGTTAACAGCGAAGCTTGTTTAAACAAGGATAATCTAAACAATTTCGGAAAAAGTTGATGGAGACAGCCTAAATGTAACAGCCCAGGTAATTTTTGCATTTTTACCAGTATCGTAAATTACTTTTACGTAGTGGTTTACCATTGATTTTAATCTTGGGTAATTAATTCATGGTAAACCGATAATCGGATTCCAAAACCGAGCCCTGTCCCGCGTTCGGGATTTTTCTGCGGATTTTACGGAGCAAAGTTGGAATTTTTCGAGTCCAGGAATCTTCAAAAAAGTCAGGTTTATCCTCGAGTTATCGGACTAGAAATAAAGGTAAGGGGGTATGTTGGTTATTTTCTGGTCCGGGTGGGTCACGCCTCACATGGCGTACACTACTACATAATTGAGGCAGCTCAATTATGCAGCCTGTGAGCCGCCTCTTTCCTGTATTGCTAGTGCTTCACCCGTGCCTAACCAGTGTTGCATGCCTTTACCTGTGCCTTCATCTGCCTTACCAGTACACCATCATCACCTTCATTTCCACCAGCAAAACCCACCTCTAGAAAGCCTTCCTTTGCTGCAAACTTAAACACCCAGTGCAACTCAAAACCAAAACCAGTAAAGAAAATAAAAAAAAAAAGAAACACACACTCAGCCCCTAAACTACGTCGTTTTGACAACAACCCCACACCCCCTCTTCTCTTCCTTTCTTCTTCTTTTCTTCTTCCTTATCGAGAACCACCACCACCAACCACCGACCGAACCACCACAGCACCGCCACCACCACTTCCTCCCTCCTTCTCCGCCCTGCCGGTCACCACCATCGTCGCCTCCTACTCTGCTGCAAATCGTCGCCGTCCAAGTGGAGACCCAAGCCTCGCCCCTGCCGCACCGCCATCTGCAGCCACCAGTAGACGAGCATCTTTTCCCCGCGCCTCCTTTGCCGTTGCCTCGCCGTTCCACGCTTCGTCTTCGTTCCGTGTCGCTCGCGCCGCCGTCGTCTACAACGCCCGAGGTGAGCAGACCCGTGGTTGTTGTTGACCCGGGTGTGTTCTGGCAGGTCTAACCCGTTTGGTCCGGGTCGCGGGCTGGTTTGTGGTTTGGGTTTTGACCGTTGGGTTAGAGGTTTGGGCTTGTCACCTGGGTCTGCTGCATGGGCTAATGCCTTGGCTCCTGCTTGGGCATAGGTTGGCACTATGCTAGACCTGGGCTGACACTGTTGGCCCAGTCTGATTTTATAAAAAAAAGAAGAAAATATAATCTGGAGAAAGGAGATAAAATGGAAGAAAAATAATAAAAGGTTTATATTTGGAAAAGAATATATGGTATATTATACGGAGAATAATTATTTTGAGGAAATAATTTTGGAAAGGATATTATCAAATATTGTATCGGAATAATATCCGGGTATAAGTATGGTACTATTTTGACACTTGAAAATAAATGGTGAATGATGATGATAACGAAAAAGTAACCCGAGGCAGTAACCGAGACGAGTCAGTATTTATTTTACGGTATACAGTATTAGCATGGCATCTGCACAGCATCTTATGTGTGCATATTATTTGTTTGATATAGGAGTTGATAACGAGCAGTTTCTTGAGGAACCGGACTTGGAATCTGTTGGGCAATTCCAAACTTGAAATCGGCTAAGGTGAGGATGGATAACCCTTGATATGTGCTTGTAATACTTGATTGTGTTTTGTTGTTTGATTGAAATGCTGAGATGGGCATTGTTGGTTATTTGGCTGCTATGGCTATTGTTGTTATTGTTGTTGCTAGTCTGTGTTATTGGTTTTGTGGATATTGTGTTGAGATTGATGTTGAACTATTAACTCTGGATAATTGAGAAAAGAATAATGGATGTTGGAAATGGAAATTGGAAGTTGATTTGAGACATCGATTTTATTGTCACGTGAAAAGTAGTGGTATGACTAGATGGTTTGTGACTAATTCTGTGATGTTATGGTCGGTTACTTGGTTTGGGAATGTTGATCCTGATTTGTTATGTTGGGATGTTGATCCCGGTTGGTTCTCTTTTGACCTAGCATCCGGTATTAGTTGATAACTTGGTACGACCTTAGTTTGTCCAGTGACGGGGCCTGGAAGATAAAATTGGTAATAATAATGAATATTCTTTTAGCCTTGGCTCAGTCATAATCTGGTTGTATCTCTGAAAGTATTATGGTTGCCTGTATATCTCTGTTTATCCATGATTGTGCTTAAATGTACCGGTGAGCACCTCGGACTCACCCCTCGCCTGCGGGGTTTCATCCCGTAGGTTAAGTTTGTTCGTAGTTCGGGTACGACGTTCGTCGGCTGCTTCTTTCTTCTCCACCTAACTCCGGATCCATATCTCTGCTGCATGTGCATATAAGTCTTCCGCTGCTGTATTATATTTGCTGTTGTGTTGCTGTTTTTCTTAATTGCCTCTGTTGCTGTATCATATGCTTTCTACTGCTGCTGTTGAGCTTTGGAGTATGTTGCTTGAATAATGGTCCCCGAGTATGGGTGACGGATGATGTATTGGTGATTCTGTTGTATTTGGATTTGGTATTGTGTTGTATTTTGACTACGATGTACTGTCTGTTCTATCAATAAGAATAGTTTCGGCACGTGTTTACCGTGATTGGTAAATACGGGTCGGGGCGGTTCACCAAAGATGACCAAGTATCGTACCAGAAGCTCACTGCACCACCAATACCAACCCGTATCTGCAAGCTAGAGGAGAGTCGGTGACCGGAAATACCCTGATACTCCCCACTACGCACAATAGCAGACCACCCTGGAGATGCCTTTTGTTGATTAAAAAAAATACTCATCCCCGGCAAACTCATAACACACTTTGCGCGAATAAGAGAACACCAGAGCTGGGTTGGCATATGATGAAATCGCCACTGCCATTTGAATAATAAACATTGGCTTTTAACCAATAAAGATTCAATACCCAAACCTCCCTACTCCTTGGATAAGGACAATTTCTCCCATGCCACCAAACAAAGCTTGTGTCCATCATCAGCCCCACCCCAAAGAAAGTCCCTTTTGCAGCTTGACCAACTTTTTAGCAACACCGACCGATATTCTGAACATGGACAAATAGTATAATGGCAAAGAAGACAAGACCGATCGAAGAAGAACCACACAACCTGCGAAAGAGAGGAAACGACCTTTCCAAGCCTTCAAACGAGAGCGAAACTTAGTTAACACAGGCTCCCAATGCTTGGCAAGCTTCATATTCGCCCCCAGTGGTAAACCCAAATATGTAAAAGGCAATTTATCATGTTTACACAACATTCTTCCCGCTAGGACATCACCTCTGTTTCCTCCATATTAATCCCAGCCAAACCACACTTATGAAAGTTGATACCTAGACCCGTTAACATCTCAAAACATCGTAAAATCCTCTTCAAAGTGAGCAACGCCTCATAAGAAGCATGAGAAAATAACAGAGTATCTTCTGCAAACTGAAGTAGCATGAAAGGGATGCCATGCACATGGATGGGGTCAAGCAATCCTTGATCCACCACCCTCTCAATCAAAACTGGAAGACCTTCTGCAGCTAACAAGAAAAGAAAAGGGGATAGAGGATCTCCTTGCTTCAGGCCCTTCTGCACGGTAAACTGCGCGGATGGGGAGCCATTAACAAGAACAGAAAGAACTGAAGACTCCAAGAAGACCCGAATCCAGATAAGCCAAAAAGCCCTAAAACCCATCCTTGACATCACATCCAACAAATACCCTCAAGACACTGAATCGTATGCCTTCCTGAAATCCAGTTTCCAAACCATGGCCTTGGACTGGGACGCCTTGAGGGAATGTACCACCTCTGAAGCAATCAATGCACAATCCAAAATATTCCTTTCAGCAATAAATGCGGATTGTGAAGGGCCTATCAATGAGACCATAACAGGTTGGAGTCTGGCCACAAGAATTTTTGAAACAATCTTATACACTGCATGTATCAAAGTAATCGGTCGGAAATCGTCAAAGTTGCGAGTATCGACCTTCTTCGGTATCAAAGCAATATAGGAACATGTCGCACCCTTAGGCAATGAACCCTTGTCAAAGAAGGCCTTTACCAAGTCAAATAGATCTCCCTTAAGAGCGTCCCAGCATCTCTTATAGAATGAGAAATTGAATCCATCAGGGCCTGGCGCTTTTGACGAATCACAATCCCATATAGCAGCCTTAATCTCATCCAGAGTCACCTCACGTTCTAACAATGCAGCAGTATTACTGTCAATGGACTTAAAATTCCAATCCCCAATTTTCGGTCTCTGACGATCAGAAGCGGAGTACAAGTTAGAGAAAAATCGACTTGCCTTTTGTTTGATGTCCAAAGGAGAAACAAGTTCCTCATTGCCCCGCCATATAGAATGGATGCCTTTCTTGCGACCCCGATGACACGCCATCAAGTGAAAGAACTTAGTATTACGATTGCCCGCCTTACCCCACGCTACACGTGATTTTTGACGCCATAATACAGCTTTCTGCTTCTCCTTTTGAAACGCAAGAGACCTGGACACAGCCAGCTCCTCTCGCTCAATCACCGTGAGCTCTCTTCTTTCAAACAAAAGCTCCAATACATCAATCCTACCATGGAGGAAAGATAACTCAGTGTCAATATTACCAAAAGTTGATTTATTCCACCGACTTAGAGCCACCCGCAAACAACTCAACTTTTTCATAAAACAAAACCGACCAGGCATCGCATCACCAATAGTATGCCACATACCACAAATGATGTTAATGAAATCAGGATAAGACCACCAACAATCCAGAAACCGAAACGGCTTATACCCCAATTAACTCTCTCTTCTGTAAGGATGAGAGGCCGTGATCAAAATATCCATGCTTCCCAGCTTGCAAAAACAAATTAGAGAAAGCAAGACACCATTCCGGCTCCACCATGATACGATCAAATCCTGCTTGCCCCCAAAGAGTTGGCCCAAGTAAATAATCGTCCCTCCAAAGAAAATTCCTGTAGCTGCAGAGCATTCATGAACCTCCAAAGTGCGCCACTTGCCTACCCGATGACCTCTACCATCAGCAGTAATCCATACTAATCAATCATCAACAATATTAATGGGACAATGAGTTAGTCAAACCGATAATACAATCTTAAATTGAGAACGGCAAATTTTTTAATGTGGTCAACATCAAGATTTACCCCTTTTTTAGTATAAAAAAAAAATTTACCCCCTTTTTTTTTGTCAAAATACCTATTCTAGTCTATTCCAAGCCGATCCCGTCCTCGTAAAGTATTATATAATTTGCAACGGAATCCTGTTTAATTTGACGCATAAGCTTGTATTGCAATTTTGAGTTGCATCACACTGCTGAATCCAATTAAGACGGTGTTCCCTAATTTTTGGAAAAAAAAGTGAATAAAGTAGAAGGTAAAAATCCAATTAATCCAATTAAGACGGTAAAAATCATAATTTCTCAACAAGGCCATGACCTCCCTAAATTTCAGCTATGCATCATTTACGTAGTATGGTAACATGAATAAAGTAGAAGGTTTAATCCTACGAAGGACAAACAAAATTACACAGTCAAATAGTCATAAAGGGAAAAACTACAATAAAAGATAAAAAAAGAAAAAAAGAAAGAATAAGAAGTAAAAGAAGTAAAAATTTTCGTTTATATCTTCTTAAAAAAAAAATCATATGTAACTTCACTAATTTTTTTGATAAACATATGACCTTATTATTTTTTTGCATATATAAACCTTATTATTATTATTTTTTTCCTAAATATATAACCTCATTATAACTACTCAATCGCTAACTCCACATTGGGATTTCTTTAATTAAGCTTAATTCTGATGCAAGCTTTTCCAGGCAAATTTTTGTTGTAGGGATCACTAGATAAAATGCTGGATTGGAGTCATTATCAAAAACTGTCTTTCAGTTGATGTGGCAGAGGCAATAATTTTGCAGATTAGAACGCTTTTGCATGCACAGCTTTGACTTTGCGTCTGTTAATCATGTAAAGCAAAACTTTCGACGCTATAGTCTTGCTTATAGAGAAGTACATGTTGTTTTGTTTTTTTGTGGAAGAAGTACATATTGTTTTTTTTTTTGATAACAGGAAGTACATATTGTTAGAGACCGTTCGATGTATACATAGCACTAACGCACCCTATGATTTTTTTGGATGTAATTACGAGAGAAAGGTTTGAATGAAATGATATACTTTGATGTTGCAAAAAAGGAAAAAAAAAAAAGAGAAAAGTTAGGCTTTAAATAGGGGTGTAATCGAGCCGAGCCGAACTCAAATATAGGTAGGCTCGGCTCAAGCTCGATAAAGAATTATTGAGCTCGAGCCGATGTATGGGCTCGAGCTCGAGCTCGATGGGGGATCAAAAAGCTCGAGCTCGGCTCGATTAGCCTACGGAATTTAACGAACCTAAAGGGGCATGGGTCATGCCGTTCTTGCCAGGGTTGTATGTCTCTTTTCAACCTACTCAAGTCCAAACCATTTGGCCCCCTTAAAGGTTCTAACCAAGGAACACGCAAATCCCAAAAACGCTCGATAAGGCTCGACCAAAGATGCTAGTTTGACAAGGCTCGATAAGGCTTGATAAAGCTAGCGAGCTTAGCGAGCCAAATATTGCCAAGCTCGTGCTCGGCTCGTTTGATATAAAAGCTCAGCTCGAGTTCGGCTCGAGCTCGATAATGTCGAGCCGAATACAAACTTTCATCGAGCCGATCTCGAACAGCTCACGAACTAGCTCGGCTCGTTTACACCCCTAATTTTGAATAGTGAGGACGTCTTTCCACCTAGCAACTTGCTCAATAAATCAATAACATCAACCATCAGCGAGTCAAAAAGGGCTAGCCGACAATTAATGGGATAAATGGCCGATACTACTGGAAGGATTCTCCCTACTCTTCAGCCACCAACAATAGTGTGCCAATGAGGAAGTCAAATCTAGAAGGAAAAAGATAAAATCCCATATGAAAGTCAAAAAAACCTAAAAATTGAGATCAACAAGTTTTTTTTTTTAATTTTCGTTAACGAAAAGATTTAGCACTTTTTTGGTTTGTCAAAATACATTTTCTTGTCTATTTAAACCCAACCCCATCCTCGTGAATTATTATATAACTAGCCTCCTACCGTGTGTGTCCTTCACATGTTGTATTTGTTTAAACAACCAAAACTAAATTTATCAAAAAAAAAAACCATAACTAAAACTTTTTTTTGACTAGAAGATATTTAAATGTTTATATTGCAGGCAAACACATATGGATATCGTATTTATTTTTTGATTGATCAAGTTGTATCTTCATACATGCCAGCAAAAATGTAGGATTGTCTTGAGGCAGGAAATGATAGAACAGGAGAAGGCTTGAAAAACGGTTAGAATACTAGTTAGAATTTTTTTGTGGATGTGGTAGAAAATTTGCCATGGTATATGGACGGAATTTTGGCCTACAATATAAAATTTTTACACTAGTGGATATATCTATTATATATATTTAAAGCTATATTCCTCACCAGGTTTTGACACATATAATTTTTGGGGTCTTATTTTATTGCCATGTGGAGGCTTTGAGGTCTTCCTTTATTATCATGTGGAGGATTGTAAGTGTAGTTTGATTGACCATAATGACAAACATAATTATCCCAGACCTGATCTTAATAATTATCCTAGAGTAACCTAATCTTAATTGTATTCTTTTAAAAAAATTCCAGTCACACTCAAATTATTGAAAAGAAAATTCATATGCAGAGAGATTGGTATTATATATTTCTTTTTTTTCCATCAAACTTATAATTGGCTATAATGATAAACATAATTATCCAAGAGTAAGAACAAAACTCTTTTTATTATAACTCTTTTTATTACTTATGTCATTCATTGATTTGAAAACAAAAGTCATCGTCATTGTATTTTCAATATTAAAAAATATACACACATATATATATATATACATATATTATTTATATATATATATATTATGTGATTTACTCTATTATTGTTATCTGATAAGAATTATATTAGCTTTAGCATAAAAAAAAGGATTATATTAGCTTTAGATTGATAAACTTTACAACTGATAAGATCATATTGTTATTCAAAACTATCCTTTTATCATTTTTTTATTGTGTATCTCTTTACAAATTTCTTCTCCATCATCTCTCTTTAAATACAGATACAAGACTCTCTATCTGTGTATGTGAAGTAATAGTGAAATAATAGTCTGATACAGTTGCTCTATTCATTCATTTTCTTTCACTCCTTCTTTATTTTGTTTCTATTTATACTACACAAGGTCTAGATACAGTCTGTGTGTGATACAGTTTCTCTATCATTCACTCATTCTCTCATTCTTCTTTTGTGTTTTTATTTGTATAGGTATGAATGTTGGTATAGTATTAAAGTTATTTTGTCACTCTTAATTAAACATCCTGTTTGTTTTTATATTTTTTTTATTTCTCCATTCTATTTTTTTTTTGTTTGTGCAGAAAAATAATCCCGTGAAATCCACGGGAAGTGAGCTAGTTATATATAAAGGTGGAATTCCAAATGGAGAACTCGGCTCTCTCATGCTAATTTCTCCGTTAGAATAGAAGATTCATGTAGCTGAATCAAAAATTTAGGGTAATTAAAAGAATGCAAAATCATCGAAAGGAGTAAAAAATTAGGATAAGCTTCACTTTGTTATACTATTCATTAAAAGAATGAAAATCATCCAAAAGGCTTCGTAGCCCGGCACAGTAGATATCAATGCTACTTCCATGGCTGAGCTGAACGAGGTAGCGGGCTGAGACCCCAACCTATCTCTAGCCCATGTAGTGTTAGAAGGAGCAATATTTGTAAGAGTTTCTTTTTTGGTAGTAACGGGAAAGCTCGCGTCAAAAAATGCAGCAATCTACCAGCCTAAAAAGACAGTAAAGTGACAGACAAGTCGTAGCTAGAAAGCAAATATTGCTGCTAATGGCTTAATTATTCCAAGGTTGAAGGTAGATAATAACAAATAAAGCACCAGAAATTAGTACAGGTTTAATATATTAAGAACGTCCTCAAGTCATCCATGGATGGTAGAGTCGGACAACATCAATGTTATGGTGACTACTAGTTGTAGTTTATGTTTTGGTCTTGCCCACGGGAAATACATAAAACATATAATGAAAAACTTTGAAACTGCAACAAAATTATTGCTGGAGTATATATATATATATATATATATATATATATATATATATATATATATATATAGATGTATATATATAATATATAGCCTTCATGAAGGAGCTAGCAGCGGTAGCATGCAAAAGGCCTTTTTGGAGAGGAAGTGCAATCAAGGTGCATTGTGTGCTGATGGAAAACCTTTGTATGGATTGCCTAGTGCCTCAACGTTTCCAGGACGGGAGAAGATAACCTGCAATAATATTCCCAGTGGCGAAGCTAGATAGAATTTTTAGAGGGAGCCAATATAACATTTTATGTGTGATAATAAAGGTTTGTGTAAAAAAAATAAAATTTAGAGAGATGTCAATATGATATTTTTTGTTTAATAATAAAGAATTATGTAAAATGATAAAATTTAGAGGGGGCTAAATATACATCACAATAGGACTTATTTGCAAAAATAAAAAATCTAGGGGGCAATTGGTATGTTACGATAAGACTTGTATGAAAAAATTAGAAACCTAGGGGGGGCCATGGCCACCCTTGGCCTCCCTAGGCCACCGCCACTGAATATTTCAGTACAAATCATATAATGCACATATATATATATATAGTCTTGTTGTATTGCAGCAAAATTCAAGTTTCTAGTAAAAATATTATTTTCAAGTTTCATGGCAAGTTACTTATACCGATTACAAACAATAGGTGTCCATTTAGATCCCTCCTTAGAAAAAGTTCAATGGAGTTGAAGGAACCCTTCTTCTGAATTCAGGCCTAATCTTTTAATTTGTCCGCCGTAAAACATTGTAATTTTTAGTATAGTGGTGAAAAGCATGTTTCAGAATCTTTTCTGATGGCGTTCCAGATTTCCTTGGAACAAACTCTAGTATGGTTCTGAACTTAATTTACCTCTATTGATATACTTTTGGAAAAAAAAAAAAAACGAGAGCAGCTTTTACCTGATAATCACGAAGCTTGAACGACATAAAGCAAGCAGCTGAGTAATCAAAGTAATATTCCCAAGTCCTAATGAACTTCTCATCGAATCCCAGGGCCATAATTTTGCTACACATGAAAAAAAAAGGAAGAAGAAAAGTGCCCAAGTTAAAATAAAAGCGTTAATTTCTAGAACTATGGATAGGATAATTGTGATTAAAAGTGCAATGCTACGGAATCATAATTGCTGACTATATAGTTGTCTCCCTGCCTAATCCTAAGGTTTAGCTACTATGCACAGGCTCTTTTTCTTTAAACTTTCTTATTCTAATCTTGGTGATACAGTTCTATTTTCAAGAGTGATTACTCTTTCTCTAATTGTGGAACAAAAGCGAATACTTGGTGGAGAAACCAAAAAAATTAGCAATGTGTTGTACCTCTGGTTGTTGAAGAAATTTTTTCTCCAACATTTGAGGGTGTGGGGGTAATGACTCCCTATGTTTTCCACATGCTCCACACTGTAGTAACAGAGAATTAGAGAAAGAACAGAAGCAAACTAACAAGTCAAGATATGAAAATAAGGAAGCCAATTAAGTTCTCCACAAATAATAGCTGATCACCATAATCTGGATGCAGCAGCCACGGCTGATGTTACCCTACTCAGTGAAGGTAGGCATCCCCCTGGAAAAATGTATTCTCTTAGGAAATCTGGACTGCGCCTGAGTTCATCATATTCTGCATCTACTACAGATATGAACTGCAGAGAAGTCAATCATGTCTGCAAATCAGCAAAATGCCTAAAATGCAGAAAAGCTCAAGTGTATCTAGCACAATTGCACCGTATTATTGGAACTCATGGCAGGCATAAGCATTTCATACTTCAGTAAATCTCTCCACCTTCTATCAGTACCTGTAGAACAAGAAGCCCTTCTTTTGCCAATAGTGATTCACAGCGGCAAAAATAGTCCTCCATGTATTCATGGCCAACATGTTCTAACATTTCGCTGAAAAATTCTTCACGATTCATCATCTGGTACTTGTACAGTGTGCTATAAACAGACACATATACTTGAGGTAATAATACTTACCAAGCTATGATTCTGTCATATTTGATTGTATCAGGCAACTCCCGGTAGTCACAGAGCAGAAATCTGATATGATCCTGATAAAAGAATCACTCTTAGAAATCAGGGAAGTAATATAAGAAACGAAACAGAGAAGAAAAAAATGAGAAGCACTTCCGTAATCATTTAAAGTGAAGAGCTAAATGCCAGCCAGAACAACCATGATGCTCATTTCTTGACATCAAATAGATAGATCATTTTCTTCAAGCATGTCAAACATATTACGTGCAGGTTTTCCAAGGAATACCGATGTTGCTTTCTGAAGCCATTCTAGAGAGAAGTCCAGAACAAAAACATCATTATCTCCTCCATTTCATTACATTTCCACTCCATTTTCTATTATGTAAAATTTCGTAGCTTGGAGAGAAAGCAAATCAAAATTCATAACAATCAGGCATTTGTACAAGGAGAATTGTACGGGAAGCAGAAGTTTTAGCACTTTAAATATTGTCCAACGCGGGACCCTTCTTTACATTTTTTTTCCTCACAGATTTATACCTGGAGTCTAGCTTCCTTCACTTTCATTTCTGCAAATTTTAGCTGTTCTTTGGACAGGGTGATGCCAGTGTATTTGCATCCAGTCTGTTTAACCACTTCAATGGCAAACATTCCCCATCCACAACCAATCTCAAGCACTTCATGCTTACTCTCGATTCTTGCCTGCGATTGGTGAAAGAAAAATTTAGGGAAAGAATGCACAAACCTTTTGGTAAACTTGCGTGAAAATTGACAGACATACTTTTTCTATCAGAACAGAAAATTTCCTCTTCTGTCCAACATTTAAGTCTTCTTTTTCTCCCTGAAAAAACTGACACAGATCAAGAAGTCTGTAGCATAACTAACTAATGATGATAATAATAAGGATATCAACGGAGGATTGTGTTTATTACCTTGAACACAGCACAGGAGTATGACATTGTTTCATCCATGAATAGAGCAAAAATTTCATTTCCCTAAAAGAACAAACCAAGAATGACTTATCCTTCAACTTCGTTGCATGGTTGTAATTAGGTTCTTGTTACCATAAAACCTCCTAACTGTCAGTAATCAATAAAATTTTTGATGTGCTATCAAAAATGGAGAAAAAGAATCAAGAATATTGTGCATACCAGGTCATAATGCCTAGAGATATTCCTGCGAGCCTGTGTTAGAGAATTCTGCCTCATTGCATGCTTGAAGAAAAGCATGGAAGATGTAATAATAGCTGTGGAAAACATTGGTGACCACCAACCCCTAAACCAACATATTAGGCACGAAGACTGTAAGCAAATACTGCATGTGGAGGCTGCATCCCCAAAACCAAAAACCCTTCAAATACCCCCCCAATTCTCAGTGCTATATCACAGGCCCTCATGAAGCTTCTGAGTCTGATTCGTGGGATAATATTCCCTTATCTCATCTCTTGAGATCTGATACGTTTAGTAAAAGAAATTCCAAAAAGAAGAAGTCCTCAAACCCTTTTCCAAAGAGCTCGAATCTATGTGGAAAGTTGGAGAATTATTGGGCATCACTTCAGGATGTTCAAAGGGTCAAGTTTAGTCAGAACTGATTGCTAATTTTTCTGCTCCTTCCATATTTTTTCATAGGTAATATCAGGTGCTTACAGCCTGCAAATTCTTTTCGCCAAGCTTAGTTATTTTTTACAACATGATAATCTGAAGCACTCCATGCTCTTCCTCCGAAGATCATCATCAATCAATCTCCTCAGAAGATTTGCCTCACCCTTTTTGTCTAGTAGTCCTACTTTTATTGCAGATTGATTTTATGGATTTATATTTTCGCTGTTCTCTTCATTATCTGCTTTGTTCATGACCTTTGTTCTACTATCATATTCTAATGCTATATTTATTAATAAAATATGCTGATTTATATAAAAAAATATGCAATATATATACCTTGTCCTCTTCACTTCTGTGATAGGCTTATTCGCATTTCTATTGGCAACTAGGAGCTGAGATTCAAAATTTGCTCGATTAAAAATGGAGAGTTAATTAAGAGAAAAATGGGATGGAATCATTAGTAATTGGTTAATACGGGTACTACTAGGTCATCGTCCATCTCACCATAAAAAGATTTAGCAGACCATCTTCTTTGTCTTCAAAGCAAAAATCTCCATCGATGTAAGCATCCCCAAGGCCTATGTCAGCCCTTGTCATTAACTGACAAAATTTCCCAATACTGGTCAATGCATGGGTGGGAAAACTCTAAGAAGTAAGAGATGCAATATATAATGCAAAGAATTTATTTTCCCATTTATACAAAGAGTAGTAATGTTTTGTTATTTTGGTGAATGATAGGTCTCTTTTTCAAAAATGGTACTATAACCACTCGTTGATTAGAACAATGAGCCAGCAGGTAATCCTTTAAAAAGAGTGACCCAAAGAAAAAGAACCCAAGAAAAGTGAGAGAAACAAAGTTGATAAGGTATATATACCTTCCAGTAGAATTGGGGATTTTGAACTATGAGGATGACTCGTAGAGAACAACCTGTAGTACTTCCCTGGAATGTGAAAGTCATTCCCCCTTCTTCACGTAAACTGTTGAGAATATTAATCAATATTAATTTGAGATAGTCCTACTACCAATATATATATCTTATAAATATTGAATATATTAACTGTTGATAGGCTTGCAATCCAATGAGTCTCAGATTTATAAACGGGATGAATGATTTCATTAAAGAGTGAACTCACATTAAACAGCCAGTAGTGATAAATCCTCCAAGGAATCTGGTAATGAAATGGCGAGCACAAGATTCTAACCACGAAGTCTCCATATATATATCCTTTGGATTCCTTGATCAAATGAGTAGACCAAATTAATAAACTCCCGTCCAGATGGTAGCTAAGCCTCGTTTCTATTCGATCTTCTGGATCATAAAATTTCTATTAATTTCTGTGGTATGCACCCAAACTTTGCTCGCTTCAACTAATGATTTTTGATTTAGTGCAAGAAGCTTACTAGGCAATATTTATAGCCCCCAGAAAATCAGTTTCTTCTCCTCTGGCTCTTGTTAAGTATTCCAAGCTTAATTAATGGAAATCTTTAATGAGGTGCGGTAATTTATAGATTTGGGTTGGTGACCACCTCTAAATTGATCAATTTGGTTCAATGTCACTAGCATTGCTATATCCTCCTATCGCAATTCCAGTTATATGCCTAGCCTGAACCCCTTTTCAAAGTAAGCTGACTATCAATGAACAGTTGTTGCAGATTTTGAAAAAGATAAAAGTATTAATTTCTGGGGAAAAAATGGGTGAATCTATTCTTTTCTTGAACATGAGAGCTACGGTCCTATATTGACAGGTTATTTAGGAAAAGTACATTGATGGTCCCTCTATGGAGATGGGAAATAACAAACTATTACATCGAAACGGGGACAACAAAAATCACTTCCCCTCACAATAAGGCTTTGTGGTGCTTTTTAAGCTGATGGTTGAGGTTCTATGAGTAGTTTTGAATTTATTACTCTAACACCCAATTTACCAAATGGAATTTTGCTTACTCTAACACCCAATTTACCAAATGGAGTTTTGCTACTGTCCATCTCCACCCCACATAAATTTCCTTACTACACTGTCCAGTTTGTCATAGATTGCCCGTGGGATTCTAACAATCTGCATAGTACAAATTGGCAGTGCCGAAAGAACCAACTTGGCCAGTGTCACCCTCCCTACAAGTGATAATTGATTGGCCTCCATCTAGATAATTTGTGTTGGGCTTTCTCAATCAGATAATTATAGACCAGTGAGTGACTCTTTTGCGGATGAGTTGCACACCAAGATAGCGCTCCAAATCATTAGTGAGAATAAACCCAAAAGCTATTGTGATCTGCCTGACCCGGCCCCTTGAAACATTTATAGATATAAAAATTCTTGTTTTCTGTTTATCGACTTTTTGCCCAGAGGCTCCACAAAAATTCTCCAAACACTCATCAAGAACACGCACTTGGTCCAGGATGGCCGTAACAAACAACACTAGGTCATCTGCAAAAAACATATGAGATGGTTTGGAGCCTCCTCTACTGAGTTCGACTACCATCTATTGGCCGTTACTTACTATGGCTTGGATCAAGTGACCTAGTCTCTCCACACATAAAACAAATATGTATGAAGAGAACGGGTCGCCTTGCCTTATGCCACGAGTAGGTTTAAATGCGTCGCCCATATCATTATTCTAATTGACTTGCAAGCTGGTGGTTATAAGGCACATCATTATAGTTCTCCGCAGATAGACAGGCATTTCGATATCGTCTAGAGTCTCCTCAATGAATGATCATCGGAGTCTATTGTAAGCTTTCTCCAGGTCTACCTTGATCGCCATTGTTCCTTCCTCACCTCTCTTTTTTCTCATGTTGTGAATTACTTTTTGGACCATCATGATGTTGTTCCCAATTTGTCTACACGGGACAAAGCTAGATTGGTAAGGTGCTATCAATTCGAGAAGATACGGTTTAATCCTGTTAGTAACAATCACCGTAGAGATGATTTTATAGTTAACATTACACATTATACATACTTTGCCCCCTTCCTTTCTAAATAGTTGAGGGATTTTAACGTAAAAATTAAGAAATAAGTCTAAGAAATGAACAAATAATAATATTTATAAGATTATTTTACTAATTCTTTGTCTTCTATCTGTTAATTGATAGAAATTAAATAATTAATAACTCTAAGACTTCTTATGTAACAGTCTGAGTAAAAATTTGGATTTTTACCGGGATTGTAAAAATCTTTTTACCGTGATTTACCGAATGAATTAATCTTGGATAATTAATTCAAGGTAAATCGAGCGTCGTTTTTCGTAACCGAGTCTTTTCCCGCGCTCGAGAATTTTCCGTGGATTTTACGGACCAAAGTTGGTATTTTTCGGGTCCCGGAATCCTCAGAAAAAATCAATCCAGAAAATAACCAAGGGGGTATCAGTTATTTTCTGGTCCGGATCGGACCCGCCTGCATTATTGATGGCGGCTAAATTTGTGTATAAAAGCGGGAGAAGAAAGCAGGAAGAGAGTAAGGAAGAGGAAGCAAGGAAGAGGAGAGGAAGGAGAAAAAAAAAAAAAGAGAAAGAGAAAAAAGAAGAGATAAAAAAAAAAAAAAAAAAAACCAGAAAAAAAAAACAGAGAGGAAAAAAAAGAAAGAAAGAAAAAAAGAAAAAAAAAGAAAAGAAAAAAATAAATAATACAGAAAATGGAAAAACGAAAAGATAAAAAAAGAAAAATGGAAAAAAAACCGGGGATGAACAGTGTCGTCACCCGGATCCCCCTGCTACTGTTCACCAGGAGGAGTTCCCCGCCGCAGCTCGACTCACCGACGCCACCGTCGTCTTCGCCGTGCCGTCGCCGACCTGTTCCCGTCGCCCCCGTGCTTTTCTGTTGCTCGACGCGCGCCGTAGAGCCGTCGACCCGCGAGCAGACCCGCGGATCTATCCTCTCCGCGCCTCCCGCCATCGGCCGACGCCGCCGCACCCTTCCTTCTGCCATTCCAGCGTCGCCGCCCTTGCACGAGCCTCATGCTGCCTAGACGGTCGCTGCTCGCGCCGCCTCGCATCGCCTTGCCATTGAACCCGTAGGTTCTCGGGTTGAAGGTGAGTGACGGGCAACCCGCGTGCGTAAAAGGGTTTGGTGTTTTGGATCTGGGCGTGTTGCATGGGCCTGGCCTATGCAGCAGGTTGGGCTGGAACTGTATGCCGAGTCCGGTTTTATTAAAAAAAATATATATGTATATTTATTTATTTATTTTCTAGTATTTAATTTTGAAAAAAATATTTTTACCTTGAGAAAATTAGGGTCAGTTTAATTCTGGTATTTTAAGAAAAATATGAATATATATACATTGATGAATAATTAAGTTATGTTTTTGGAAAAAAAACTAATATTATCTGGAAAAAAAGATATACACCATGAAAATAATTCCTGGAAATTTTTTATATATATTGTTTTCCCTGGAAAATTATGGTTGTGGAATATATATATATATATATATATATATATATATATATGTACTTTGAAAATTAAAGGTAATTATATTTTGTGTTGGAAAATATTATTATATATTTAGAAAAAGATAAATACTATATATATTTTCTGGAAATTATAAATACTTTATTATTTTTCTGGGAAATTATGGTGATTATATTTTGGGAAAAGTATAATTAATTTATGAAAATATTTTGAAAAGGGTTTTAATTAAAGTATGGTACCGAAATTATATTCGGATATACGTACGGTATAATATTTTCGGTGAAGGGAAATAATAAAAATATGAACCGGGATGGGTTTATTTCGCAGTAATGGCATCATAGCATACCGATTATGTTCATTTATGTGAGCATGTTGTTTTGCTGTATAGGTTGGATATCGGGTAGTTTCCCGAGGAGCTGGTGTCGGACCGGTCATTACCTTCAGAGTTGAGTAATCGGCCAAGGTGAGGATGGATTTCCTTCAATATGTGCCTGTATTACTCGGTTATTGTGTTAGATGATTATTGCATTGTTGGATGTTGCATTTGTTGTGGTTTGATTCGGGATGTTTATTCCAGTGTCCTGATTATTTTTGGGATGTTTATCCCTGTACGTCGAGTTTTTGGATGTTTATCCTTGTGTCTTTTTGGCATAAAATAAAATAGAATGAATAATAATTGGTGATAAGGATGTCGATCCTTGATTTTGGATAGGGATGTCTATCCCGGTATTTTCGTTAGGGATGTTGATCCCTGTGATTTGATTTTGAATGATGATGATATAATTGTCACGTGATAAGTAGTGGTACGACTCGATGGTTTGAGACTATTTTGTGGTGGCCATGACCTGGGTTACTTGTGATAAGCATGTCTATGCTTGGGATGTCTATCCCGTGATTATTTTTGGGATGTCTATCCCTGGGTTACTATTTTTGGGATGCCGATCCCTGGGTTCTCTTGGATTTGGTCTGGCACCCGAAATATGTTGATAACCAGGTCTGACCCCTAGCTTATCCGTGACGGGGCCCGGACAGATAAAATTGGAAAATTGGATTTTTATTTGAGTCTCTTTGGTCTTGGACCGGTTTTGGGTCGAGCCTTTCGGTTTGGTGTATTTTGGCTGTTATGTTTTCGACCTTGAGTAATTTCGGTGTTGCATATTGATTGTCTATCCTTCGTCGGTGAGCACTTCGGACTCACCCCACACCTGCGGGCCTTCATCTCGTAGGATGGATTATTTGTGGTACAGGTTTGGTGCATTCCAGACAGGCTGCGGCATTATCCCTTGGGCAGGACTTGGATCCATAGTTGCATCATGTGTCGCATACAGTGTCTTTGTCAGTTATTAAATCTTCCGTTGTGCTACTTTTGCTATTGTTGGGCCATTGGGCCGATTATGATGTTATTGTTGCTTTTACTTTGGGTTGTTGAGCCCGAGTTTCTGTTATATACACTGTATGCTGGGCTTTGTTTGGTTGGGTCGTTACAGTTCCGGCACGTGTTTACTGTGTATGGTAAATACGGGTCGGGGCGTTTCATTTTAAGATAAAAATATCTTAGAAATATTTAAATTTCAAATAAATGTCAAATTTGTTTGAAACGGGGTGGTACTTTTTCTTTCCTTGCTCAAACGGTTTTATGTGGATTTGGCTTTTTCTTCTTGTAGGTTTTGAGGAAATAACCTGCTTCCTATGGCCAAACTCTATCCACATATTGACATGGAAAAGGAAGTAAAATTCAAGTAAGGAATTTGAAAGTTTCGAGATGTTTTTGCTTTTGGGAAATGAAAATGTCGAGATGTTAATTACAATGGTTTTTTGCTTTTTCTTGGGAAAGAAGTTTAATTTGTTGCTGCAACCTTATCGATCACAGAGAGTAAGTTTTCTTTCCAAAGACGGGTAAGGAATTTGGGATTTTTGGTACCTGAATTCTTAATCTGTATTACTTTTATACGCAAAACCTTTTTTTTAGTAGTACCCTAATTTTTATTAATCGTATTAACTTTGTATCCCAGGCAGGAATGCCAGTATCGTCGGGATAAGGGCATTTTGAGTCTTGAACCTTTAACAAAAAATCATTTAAGTCCTAAACCTTACAAAATTGATTTTCGAGTCCTAAACTTTTTAAAAAGTGAACAAAACTAGTCCTAAAGACGTTTTCCGTCAAAAGAGGCTGACGAGGCCGTTAAATGTTGTCACATCAGAGTCCACGCAGGCAAATGACGTGGCCAAGGAATAAGGGCATTTTGAGTCCTAAACCTTTAAGCAAAAATCAATTAAGTCTTAAATCTTCCAAAATCGATATTCAAGTCCTAAACCTTTCAATAAGTGAACAAAACTAGTCCTAAAGATGTCTTTTTGAAAAACGCATGTCATAATTGTGAAAAGTAATTAAAAATATATGAAAAAATTAAAATAAAAATTTTATAATAATAATGATAATAATAATAATGATAATAATAATAATAATAATAATAATAATAATAATAATAATAATAATAATAATATAGAAAAAAGACTATAGTAAATAATAATGTAAAAATGAAAAATAACTTTAAAAAATCAGTGGGGCCTACATTAAGTATTAATAATTTCAACCGAATAACACATGTCATCTCCAAAGTAGTTACAATAATTAAAAATAAATAAGTAAAATAAAAATTTGAAAAAGTCGAGTAATTCAATGCTATATGCCAACCCTGTTTAAATTCCATTAAGCATATGCGAGATAGAGCCTACGAATCTCACTCAAGATTTAAAACTTTATTAATTCTAATCTTAGCCCATATAAATTAATGGTTTTTTTTTATTTTTTACAAAGTGACTTGGTAAAGCGGTGCAACTTTTTTTGTACACAATACAATATGCATATTAAAATAATAGAATAAATATAATTTTTTGGTGCACAACCGAACAAAAAACTAAAGACAAAGTATTTAAAAATTTTTAAATATATTGTAGAAAAAAAATCAACAAGTAAATTGATCAAATTAAAGGAAGCATAATTGATCAAATTAAAAAAATTGAACAAGTAAACTAATCAAGTAAAATTAAACAAGTAAATGAAAAAAAAACAAATAAGTAATTGAACTAACCTTGAACATTCACCATTGATGTTTCAAAACATTACACCGGTGTTTGTATTATTTATTCCAACTTGCTATCTTAAACCTTAAACCTTCACCATTGTAACTACTTTGGAGATGATGTTGAAATTATTAATATTTAATGTCGGCTCCATTGATTTCTTTTTCCTAATTATTTTTTTATTTTTAAATTATTATTTATTGTAGCCTTTTTTCCAAATCATTATTATTATTATTATAAAATTTTTATTTTTAATTTTTTCATGTATTTTTAATTACTTTTCACTATTATGACATGCGTTTTTAAAAAAAATATCTTGAGGACTAGTTTTGTTCACTTATTGAAAGGTTTAGGACTCGAATATCGATTTTGGAAGGTTTAGAACTTAATTGATTTTTGCTTAAAGGTTTAGGACTCAAAATGTCCTTATTCCCTGGCCATGTCACTTGCCTACATGGATCTGATGTGGCAGCACGACCACGTCAACCTCTTTTGACGGAAAACGTCTTTAGGACTAGTTTTGTTCACTTTTTGAAAGGTTTAGGACTTGAATATCAATTTTGAAAGGTTTAGGACTTAAGTGATTTTTTGTTAAAGGTTTAGGACTCAAAATGCCCTTATCCCAGTATCGTCCCGCTCTACTTGTATATATATACATATTATGAAAGAAAGGGATTGAACCGATGTTCAAATCAAAGGAATTAACTCTTTTTTAATTGATAGTGACGGAAGTCTTTTCACTTTTCACCTCGCAACTTGCCTACCCGATGACAGGGCGGATCCGCGGCGCGCGTCAAAATTTATTAGCTATATAGAGAAAAATATCAAAACTTAATTGCTAGCCTATTGGTTTTGGCCCCCTTATTATTTTTGGAAGTCTTCTAGCCCCAAAGTGTGCATTTAAGTAATTTTTTTGACTTTGAATTCATTAAACCACCTAATTAATTTTTCTTAATGCAATCATTATAAAAATTGGGCCCTCCCCAAACTAAAACTTCTGGATCCGCCCCTGCCCCATAACTTCTACCATCAGCAGTAATCCATACTAATCAAAAGACCACTTGATGCGACAATGAGTTAGTCAAACCCAGGGTTAATTACATTTTGACCCCCTAAATTTTAGTTTATTTTTGACTCATCCCCTGAACTTTTTTTTCGTCAAAAGACCACTTGAACTCCCAATATGATGCAATTAACCACTTCCATCCATGGGCACATGGATTCCGTTACTTGCACTAACGAAATATCCAGATGAATGACATGTGGCAGCATCATAGCCGTTCAATATTTTTTTATTATTTTTTAACAAAAAATACGAAATAAAAATATTTATATCAAAGAAAATAATTGTATAGTAATTTTTTATTTTTCTTTTTCCAAAAAAACACAAAATAAAAAGGGAATAATAAAAAAATTTACCAATTAATTGGTAACTATTATTCCATAAAAATATGGAAAGCTCCCATTAATTGGTATAAAAATTAAAAAAAACCTAAACTTTAGGTAATTAATAATTATTATTTTTCTAAAAATATGGAAAGTTTCCATTAATTGGTATAAAAATAAAAAAATAGATTTTAGGAAATTAATAATTATTATTTTCCTAAAAAAATGGAAAGCTCCCATTATTTGGTATAAAAATAAAAAATACCTATATTTAAAAAAATTAATAATTATTATTCCCTAAAAATATAGAAAGCTCTAATTAATTGGTATAAAAATACAAAAATACCTCAATTCTATGAAATTAATTATTATTAATCCCTAAAAATATGAAAACCTTCCATTATTTGGTATAAAAAAACCTAAATTTTAGGAAATTATTAATTATTATTCCCTAAAAATACAAAAATATCCCATTAATCATTGAAAAGGTTTTATTTTGTTTATTTGTATGTGTATTGTTTTAGAAAAAAAAATTACACGGATGTTACATATGCAATCAATGGGAGTTTTTCATATTTTAGAGAATAATACTATTAATCTTCTAATATTTAAAATATTTTTTTATTTTTACAAATAAGAGCTTCTTATATTATTAGGGAATAATAATTATTAATTTCCTATAACTTAGGTATTTTTCTATTTTTATACCAATTAATGAGACCTTTTCATATTTTAGAGAATAATAATAATTAATTTAATAAATTTAGAAACTTTTCTACCATTCATATTTTTAGGGAATAATAATTATTAATTTCCTAAAATTACGTTTTTTAAAAAAATTTTATACCAATTAATGGGTTCTTCCCATATTTTTAAGCAATAATAATTATTAATTCCCTAAATTTTAGGTATTCTTTTATTTTTATGACAATTAATGTGATTTTTTTGTATTTTTAGGGAATAATAATTGTTAATTTCCTAAATTTTATTTATTTTTCTATTTTTATACCAATTAATGGGAGCTTTTCATATTTTTAGGGAATAATAATTATTAATTTCCTAAAATTTAGGCATTTTTCTATTTTTATACCAATTAATGGGAGCTTTTTATATTTTTAGGAAATAATAATTATTAATTTCCTAAAATTTAGGTATTTTTTACTTTTATACCAATTAATAGGAGATTTCCAAATTTTTAGATAATAAAAATTACCAATTAATTGGTACAATTTTGTTTATTATTCCATTTTTATTTTGTATTTTTGTTGGGAAAATGAAAATAAAAAAATTATTAAATAGTTATTTTCTTTGATATAAATATTTTTGTTTCGTATTTTTTGTTAAAAAATAATAAAAAATTATTGAACGGCTATGATGCTGCCACGTGTCATTCGTCTGAATATTCCGTTAGTGCAAGTAACGGAATCCATGTGCCCATGGACGGAAGTGGTTAATTGCATCAAATTTGGAGTTCAGGTGGTCATTTGACGAAAAAAAAGTTCAGGGGGTGAGTCAAAAATAAACCAAAATTTAGGGGGTCAAAATATAATTAACCCGTCAAACCCATAACACAATCTTAAAATCCTAAACCGAGAACGACAAATTATTTTATGGTGATCAACATCAAGATTTACCCTTCTTTTGGGGCTCAAAATACCTATTCTAGTCTGTTCCTGTAACGCCCCGGTTTTTCGTTTTAGAGTTTATAAAAGAAAATTCTGGATTTCGGTAATGGAAATAAAAATTAATTTATTTTCCCATTGGATTTATTAATTTTAAGCGGTAATATGTCATCTTTGAGCTTCGTCGGACCCAAACCGCGTTTCGGAACGAAACACGACGTTTATCGTAGTTTCGGCTTAAACTACGTCGTTTTGGTTAAAAAAAAAAACTTATAGAAGGGTCAACCTGACGTTGACCGAGCCAGGCCAAACGACAGGTCGTTCGGCCGGCTAGGTCAAGCCAGGTTACCCTCTCCTACTTCTCTTCTTCTTCTTTTTTTTTCTTTTTCTTTTCTCCTCCACTTTCCTTTTTATTCTGCCCGTTTCTTCTCCACTAGCCGCCGCCACCCTCAACGGCATTGTCACCCACTGCCACCCCCTCAATCACGCCATTATCTCCACAACCTCCTCTCTCCTTCCTCATCTTTTCCTTTTTCCTCTCTTTTCTTCCTTGCCTCTCCTTGTCTTCGCTTCGGACTCGAGGAACCGGAAACCATCACTCCTCTACATTCCTCTTCCGCCACCAACAACATCATCTTCCTCCTTTCTTTTCCTCGTGCTCTCCACCGCCGCCGTGGTCTGCTCCTCTCCTCCCTCCCTCGAGTTCACGGACCCACAAGCCAGGGAGACGGCTCTTGCTGCGTCAAGGACAGAGGCAAACACACCCACCGAGGGCCCACTGGACGGAGAGCTCGAGGGTCGAGCTCGGTCGTCACCGTCGCGTGCCGTCACTGTGTTGGTAAGCCTCGATGCCGCCTTCTTTTCTACTCCTCTTTGTTGGTTTTGTTGGGATTTAGTGGTTGATGGTTTTGGAGTGGTCGGGTCTTGGCCGAGCAGTGGTCATAGGAGCACCGGCGCGTGCTGGTGGACATCGAGCAGGGGATTCCTTGACTCAGTTGGGTGTTGGGGTTGCGGGACTTCAGGATTGGACGGTGTGATTCCGATGAGCAATTTCAGCTTTAATTCTTCATTTTCTTCTATTCGTTTAGACGTCTGTGGTTTGTGTAGTTGTTTGAATGCACTATATGTTCGTTTCTTTGGATCCTAGGTAGGCTGTTGTGGTTCATTGTTGGTTTGGTGGATTTTTCGGCGAGGGTGACCGGAATCCGGCGAGAGCGCACTATTCTGGCGGGGGCTCGGGAATTTTCCGGCGAAGGCTTGGGTTCTGCCCAGCTGACTATATTTCTCGTTTTTACGAGTGTTAGACGGTAATTACCTATGTTTGTCTCGGTTATGCCATGTATTTAAATTTTAGAATTTATTCACTGAAATACATTTATTTATATATTGTTAGTGAATTGCGGTTTACCGAGAGCGGAGAGTTAGAGTGAGTGTGGCCGGGAGAACTTACCGACACGTAGAGAATTTAGGCCGATTAACCTTGGGCTCGGGATGGCTTTAGGACGGTTTTAGGAAAAACCGAGCCCAGGCCCATTAATCTCAATTTGAAGCTAGAAGGTTTTAAATGGACTTAAAGTTACGGACTTATGACCTAATCACGGATAATTAAATTCACGAACATTAAGAACGGGCTCGAAGCCCAATTTCATAATCGGTAAAATTTGGACTTAAGGAAGTGGGCCCACGGCCCGGAATTTGTGATTAAGGATTTAGTGGGCTTTAGGCCCGAGAACCGTTAATGAACTTAGACCGACGAACCTTAGATTCCTAATCATTGGAGTTAGGGAAAAGAAAATATTCTTTTGGACTTAGACCCGGAAGTCTTATAATCTGATAGTTAGGGTCGGGAGTTACTCGATTAGAGTATACAATTAGCTTACATACACGTTTTTATTCCTAAAATTGGTTTAGTGATTATATTATGTGCCGGTATTCAGGCACGGGAGATACCTCGGGAGCTGTAGACTCGGATCGGTGAGGGGTCATAATCTGCATTTTGAGGTGACATTACAAGTCTAATATATATGTTTTGTGAATGCATGTTGGTGTGGTTTGTTTGTTTACTTGCCTTGTTTGCTACATGCGATGATTGGATTTGTATACCTGGTTGTTCTCACATGCCTAATTTCTATATGAAAAACTGTTATTGTAACATGTAATATGCTTTGGTGATAGTGAGTAGTTATGGGCCGAAGGCCCGGATTAAACAGAAACACATACCATTCGCACTTCCCTGAAAGACATAATGTACTTCAACAGAAACGTAAAGTGTAATTAAGAATAAAATACTAAATTCTACTGTGGCGTCGGTTGGTAGCCCCGAGGGAGGGTTGGGTACCCTCGGGTCACATTATGCTGTTTAGCATGCCCAGGGGATGTAGGTGCACCCCTGGAAGACTTGCACCGGTTAGGTGTGTCTGAGTGCACCCTCAGGTAGCTAGCGGCCACTCGAGATTTATCAGTGGTTTTTGGCCTCAGAATCTACCCCTTCTGAGGTTCGACATTTGGGTTTCACACCCTGATCTGATCAGATGCGCTACTGAGACTTGACTCACAGTAGAGGGCCCATAATGATAAAAATAATAATTATAATAATTAAAATATTGCATTAAATCTAAATAATAAGAACAATAATACAATAAGATGTTATGTGTTGGTGTGTGATTCTGATTTGCTTGTATGCTGTACTTGTGCTCGTGACCTACTCACCCTACGAGCATGACTTCACTTTCATGTATATTTAGACTTTTAATGATCACTGAGTAGGCGACTCACACAATCGCCACCGTTGTTTTTCAGACTTTAGTTAGCGTGCAGTCTCACTTATACCTTCGACTCGGAGTTCAGACACAGACACTTCAGCAGGTAGTTGTGCATCATCTCTCGGTGGGATCCATAGGGCCATATGCATGATATTTTCTATCTTGAGTATTATTATTATTTTCATCTTCCGCTGCATGTGAAATAATCCGAGATGTCATAAATATTTTATCTCTATATCAGCAGTTAGCCGGAGTTGATTTTGTGATATTATGTCGGCGTGATGCCGTGATGGCTTACTACTTGTTAAGCCGGTTGATCTCGTTCACTTTTATGACATCTCGTTGTTATTACATTTTCATGGAAAATGTTTGTATGCCGAAGCATCGGTTTTTGTACCCCGGGTTTCATGAGTATTTTGGTAACTCTTTTTCATTTAATTATTTTATTTTTACTTAATTGGGGTACGGGCTTCCATAGTTCCAAGCCAATCCCATCCTCGTGAACTATTATATAATTTGCAACGAATCCTGTTTAATTTGAGGCATAATTAGCTTGTAATGCAATTTTATGTTGCATCATACTGCTGAATCCAATTAAGATGGGGTTTCCTAAATTTTGGAAAAAAAATGACGGTAAAATTTATAATTTCTCAACAGGGCCATGGCTCCCCTAAATTTCAGCTATGTATCATTAACGTAGTATGGTTACATGAATAAAGTAGAAGATTTAATCCTAAGAAGGACTAACAAAATTACACAGTCAAGAAGTCATCAAGGGAAAAGCTATAAGAAAAGACCAAAAAAAATAAAGAAATAAGAAATAAAAATTTTCGTTTATATCTGCTTTTAAAGAATTATATATAACCTCATCAATTTTTTTTTATAAACATAAGACCTCATTATTTTTTTGCACACATAACCTTGTTATTATCATTTTTGGATCCCCTAAATATAGAACCTCATTATAACTACTCAATTGCTAACTCCACATTCCGAATTCTTTAAGCTTAAGGATCACCAAGTAAAATGTTGGATTTTGTTTATGGTTAATTTTAAGGTTTAGGTTGTGGGGAGGCTCTCTAAGTAGAGGCAGGACAAACTATCTGGCTTAATAAGTGCTTATGGCATTTACAAATTACCTACTAAGAGTGATGGTCGGTCAGGATTCGAACTCTCAACTTGATGGGAATGCTGACTAAATCTTAACTAACTAAGCCAACCCTCATTGGCCAGTAAAATGGTGGATTAGAGTTATTATAAAAAAGTGTCTTTCAATTCATGTGGCTGCGGCAATAATTTTGCAGATTAGAAGACTTTTGCATGCACAGCTTTGACTTTGCATCTGTTAATCATGTATATATAGAGAAGTAAATATTAATGTTACAACAGTTCAGTGTATACATATACCACTAACGCATCCACCCTATGATATTTTTGGATGTAATTACGAACGATAGGTTTGAATGAAATGATATACTTTCCCTGAAAAAAAAAAGGAAAGAAAATAAAAAAAAATTAAGAAAAATTAGGCTTTGAATAGTGAGGACGTCCTTCCACCTACAAACTCGCCCAACAAATTAATAACATCAAACATCAACAACAATCCCTACTGTTCAACCACCAACAACAGTGTGACAATGAGGAAGTCAAATCCAGAAGGAAAAAGATAAAATCCCATTTCGACAAAAAATAAAAGACAAAATCCCATATGAAAGTCAAAAACCTAAAAATTGAGATCAACAAGTTTTTTTTTTTTTTGGTTTTCGTTAACGTGAAGATTTAGCACTTTTTTGGTTTGTCAAAATACATTTTCTTGTCTATTTAAACCCAACCCCATCCTCGTGAATTATTATATAACTCGCCTCCTGCCATGTGTGTCCTTCAGATGTTGTATTTGTTTACAAAACCAAAAGTAAAACTTTTTTGCTAGAAGTTATTTAGATATTTATACTGCCGAAAAAAACATATGGATATCGTATTTATTTTTTTATCGATCAAGTTGTATTTTCGTACATGATAGCTAAAATGTAGGATTGTTTTGAGGGAGGAAATGATAAATCAGGACAAGGCTGGAAAAAACGTTAGAATACTTTTAATAGAGTTTTTTGTGGATATGGTAGAAAATTTGCCATGGTATAGGGACGGAATTTTGACCCACAATAGGAACTTGAGAGGCTTTTCTCTTCATTCCTATGGCACCTCTCCCGTAAAGCTAAGGTTGCATGGTCCGATCTTACTCTCCCTAAACAAGAGGGTGGGCTTGGAATCAAGAAGCTTATAGTCAGACATTTATGGAACTTGTTGTTGTGTGCTAGCTCACTTTGGTGGCCTGGGTTTCCACTTTGTACTCAAAGGCTGGAGTATTTGGAGTATCCCTTGCTGCTTGTTCCTGAAGTATGCGCAAGATATTGCAAATAAGAAGCTCTTTTACTGTAGCCATCTCCCACTCGATTGGCAATGGCCAGTCTACATATGTATGGTAGGACAATTGGCACCCTGATGGTGTTATGTCTGATCTAATTCTCCCTACTTTTGCATCCCAGTACTAAAATTTCTATCCAAGCTAAGGTATGTTCACTATTTTCTCAAAACCAATGGTGCTGGCCTGATTCTAGACTACCAATTATCTCTAGCTTACACCAAACAGCAACTTCCTCTATTATACCCTCCTCTGATGCTGATTTGATACTTCAGAATCTAACTCCTACGGGATTGTATACGGTTAAGAGTGCATGGAACTTTATCCGCACCAAAAGTCCTCGAGTAAATTGGTTTAAACTTCTGTGGTCCGGGAGTTTCATACCAAAACATAGCTTCATTTCCTAGTTAGTTATACTTGATAGACTTGCTACCAGGAACAGATTGAGGAATTGAGAGATTATTGCAAATGCTGACTGTCTTCTTTGTTCTCATTCTGAAGAAACCAAAGACCACTTGTTCTTTGAATGTCCTTTTGCAGCAATGCTTTGTCTCGTATTTTATTGCTCTGCAATATATCCAGACCTGTTGGAGCTTGGCAAACAGAGTTGTCATGGGCGCAACGCTTCCTGCAGAAGAAATCACTCAAATCTATGATCTTATGTCTTGCTTGGTGTGCCTGCATTTATCATATATGGAGGGAGAGAAACTCTCGGCACTTTACTCATAACTATCGATCCTTGGATGCTATCTTAGCTCTGGTGTGCGCTGATGTAAAGATGCGATTCTAGCTTAAAACTCAAGCCACAATCCTTATCATTTGAGTTACAACAACTTTGTGAATTTTGGTGTATCAAGTTTACCGAGTCCTGATCATTGTAGTTTCATCCAAAAGGAGTACAAAGTTAGGATAAGTTTCTCTTTGTTATATTAAAAAAAGATGAAAATCATCGAAAGCTTCCAAGTGAAAGCCCATCTGGCTTGAAACTTGTACAAGATGGTAGAGATTTGAACATATAATTTTTTATCATTATGTCTCAGTTATCATGTTTCGTGACCATCTCAACCATGTCTAGGATAAGTTTCTCTCTGTTATATCAAAAAAAGATGAAAATCATCCAAAGTTTCCGAGTGAAAGCCCATCGGACTTGAAACTTGTGACGGTAGGGATTTGAACATACAATTTTTTGATCATTTTGTCTCCATTACCATATCTACTGACCATCTCAACTAAAAACTTAAAGTTGATGGTTGGGACTCCAAAATTAATTTTTTTAATCTTTATTACTCTAATGGATATCACTCCCACTCCATGGCTGAGCTCAACGAGGTAGCGGGCTTGGAACCCAACCTATCTCTAGCCCATGTGGTTAGAGCGAGCAGTATTAGTAAGAGTTCCTTTTTTGGTAGTAACGTGAAAGCTCACGTCAAAATGCAGCAGTCTAACAGCCTAAAAAAAAACGTAGCTAGAAAGCAAATATTGCTGCTAATGGCTTAATTATTCCAAGGTTGAAGATAGAAAATAAATAAAACACCAGGAAAGTAGTACACGTTTAATATATTAAGACCTCAAGTAATCCATGCATGGATGCCAGAGTCGGACAACACCATTCTCTGCTTACCAGTTGTGGTGGCTACTAGCTAGTTGTAGTTTATGTTTCGGTCTTGCCCACGAGAAATACAAAAAACATATAATCAAAGACTTTTTGAAACTGCTATAAATTTATTGCTGGAAATCTATGATATATCAATGGCCTTCATGAAGGAGCAACTGCCTATTTGAAGAAGAAGTGCTATATATCAAGGTGCATCGTATGCTGATGGAAAACCTTTGTATGGATTGCCTAGTGCCTCAACGTTTCCAGGACGGGAGAAGACAACCTGCAATAATATTCCAGTACAAATCATATAATGCACATATATATATACATATATATATATATATATATATATATAGTCTTGTTGCATTTGAATCACATACTGCAAATTTCAAGTTTCTAGTAAATTTATTTTCCAGTTTCGTGGCATGTTAGTTATACCGATTACCAAAAGAAAAAAAAAAAAAACTTTACCTCAATATTATTGATATGCTTTTGGGAAGATAAACGAGAGCAGCTTTTTTTACCTGATAATCCCGAACCAAAAACGACATAAAGCAAGCAGCTGAGTAATCAAAGTAATATTCCCACGTCCTAATGAACTTCTCATCGAATCCCATGGCCACAATTTTGCTACACATTAAAAAAAAAAAAAGTGCCCAAGTCAAAACAAATGCCTTTCTAGAACTATAGAATTGATAATTATGATTAAAGTGCAATGCTACGGTTTCATGATTGCTGATTTTGTAGTTACTGAATTGAGACAGCGACGTGTCCCTACTTAATCTCAAGGTTTAGCTACTGCACAGGCTCTCTTAATTTAAACTTTCTTATTCTAATCTTTTCGAACCCCTCCTAACTAGTTGAAAAGCTTAGCTGCTTATTCATCCTTACTGCTTTTCTCAAGAGTGATTACTCTTTCTCTAATTGTGGAACAAAAGCGAATACTTGGTGGAGAAACCAAAAAAATTAGCAATGTGTTGTACCTCTGGTTGTTGAAGAAATTTTTTCTCCAACATTTGAGGGTATGGGGGTAATGACTCCCTATGTTTTCCACATGCTCCACACTGCAGTAATAGAGAATTTGAGAAAGAACAGAAGCAAAATAATAATTGAAGATATGAAAATAGGGAAGCCAATTAAGTTGTCCATAAATATATAATAGCTTCTTACCATAATCTGGATGCAGCAGCCATGGCTGAGGTTACCCTACTCAGTGAAGGTAGGCATCCCCCTGGAAAAATGTATTCTGCTATGAACCCTGGACTGCGCCTGAGTTCATCATAATGTGCATCTGCTACAGATATGAACTGCAGAGAAGTCAATCATGTCTGCAAATCAGTAAAATGCCTAAACTGCAGAAAATTTCAAGTGTATCTAGGCACTTGGACCATATTATTGGAACTCCTGGCAGGCATGAGCATTTCATACTTCAGTAACTCTCTCCACTTGTATCAGTACCTGTAGAACAAGAAGCCCTTCTTTTGCCAATAGTGATTCACAGCAGCAAAAATAGTCCTCCATGTATTCATGGCCAACATGTTCTAGCATTTCGCTGAAAAATACTTCGAGATTCATGATATGGTACTTGTACAGTATGCTATAAACAGACACATGTGCTTGAAGTAATAATACTTACCAAGAGATGATTCTGTCATATTTGATTGTATCAGGCAACTCCCGGTAGTCACAGAGCAGAAATCTGATATGATCCTAATAAAAGAATCACTCTTAAATCAGGGAAGTAATATAAGAAACGAAAAACAGAGAAGAAAAAAATGAGAAGCACTTCCATAATCATTTAAAATGAAGAGCTAAATGCCAGCCAGAACAACCATGATGCTCATTTGTTGGAATCAAATAGATAGATATCCATGCCAAATATATTACGTATGCAGGTTTTCCAAGGAATACCGATGTTGCTTTCTGAAGCCATTCTAGACAGAAGTCCAGAACAGAAACATCATTATGTCCTCCATTTCATTACATTTCCACTCCATTTTCTGTTATGCAAAATTTCATAGCTTGGAGAGATAGCAAATCAAAATTCTTAACAATCAGGCATTTGTAGACGGAATTGAACTGGAAGCAGAAGCTTTAGCATCAGAATGTAGAACTTTAGATATTGTCCAACGTGGTACCCTCGTTTACATCTTTTTCCTCACAGATTTATACCTGGAGTCCAGCTTCCTTCACTTTCATTTCTGCAAATTTTAGCTGTTCTTTGGACAGAGTGATGCCAGTGTATTTACATCCAGTCTGTTTAACCACTTCAATGGCAAGCATTCCCCATCCACAACCGATCTCAAGCACTTCATGCTTATTCTCAATTCTTGCCTGCAATTGGTGAAAGAAAAATGATCAAAACCATCCACGAACCTTTGGGTAAATTTGCATGAAAATTGACCGACATACTTTTTCTATCAGAACAGAAATTTTCCTCCTCCGTCCAACATTTAAGTCTTCATTTTCTTCCTGAAAAATTGACACAGATCAACAGGTCTGTAGCATAACTACCGTAGCAACTAATGATGATAAGAGTAAGGATATCAAAGGATTGTGTTCATTACCTTGAACAGCGCACAGGAGTATGTCATTGTTTCATCCAAGAATAGAGCAAAAATTTCATTTCCCTGGAAGAACAAACCAAGAATGACTTATCCTTCAACTTCGTTGCATGGTTGTAATTAGGTTCTTGTTACCATAAAACCTCCTAACTGTCAGTAATCAATAAATTTTTTGATGTGCTATCAAAAATGGAAAAAAAGAATAAAAAATACTGTGCATACCAGGTCATAATGCCTAGAGATATTCCTGCGAGCCTGTGTCAGAGAATTCTGCCTCATTGCATGCTTGAAGAAAAGCATGGAAGATGTAATAATAGCTGCGGAAAACATTGGTGACCACCAACCCCTAAACCAGCAAATTAATCACAAATACTTGTATAATCAAATCCTTGAAGTCCACAAATACTACAAGTAGAGGCTGCATCCACAAAACCAAGATCCTTTAAATATCCCCCAATCACAAAATCCTAGCCCTAAACCTCTCAATTCCCATTGCTATATCACAGAACCTCATGAAGCTTCTGAGTCTGATTCTTGGGATTATATTCCCTCATCTCTTCTCTTGAGATCTAATACGTTTTTTAAAAAAAAATTCCAAAAAGAAAAAATCCTCAAACCCTTTTCCAATGAGCTCGAATCTATGTGGAAAGTTGGAGAATTATTGGGCATCACTCCAGGATGTTCAAAGGGTCAAGTTTTGTCAGAACTGATAGCTTCAGAGAGGGTGACTGCAGCTTGCTAATTTTTCTGCTCCTTCCATATTTTTTTTTCCTTGTGGGGTTAAGAAACGAGTTTTTCATCGCCTCAGCAAGCTGTAATATCAGGTGCTTATTTACCTGCAAATTCTTTTCTCCAGGCTCAGTTATTTTTTGACAACAAGATAATCTGAAGCTCTCCATGCTCTCCCTCTGAAGATCATCAACAATCAATCTCCTCAGAAGATTCTCTCCACCCTTTTTGTCTAGTAGTCCTACTTCTGTTGCAGATTAATTTTATGGATTTATATTTTTGGCTGTTCTCTTCATTATCTGCTTTGTTCTACTATCATATTCTAATGCTTTAATTATTAATAAAATATACTGATTTATTAATATATATACCTTGTCTTCTTCACTTCTGAGATAGGCTTCGCATTTCTATTGGCAACTAGGAGCTGAAAAATTCAAATATTACTCGATTAAAAATGGAGAGTTAAGAGAAAAATGGGATGGAATCATTAGTAATTGGTTAATATGGGTACAACTAGGACATCGTCCATCTCACCATAAAAAGATTTAGCAGACCATCTTCTTTGTCTTCAAAGCAAAAATCTCCGTCGATGTAAGCATCCGCAAGGCCTATGTCAGCCCTTGTCATTAACTAACAAAATTTCCCAATACTGGTCAATGCATTGGCTGGGAGAGTTCTAAGATGTAAGAGATGTAATATATAATGCAAAATAATTTATTTTCCCATTTATACAAAGAGTAATTTTTGTTATTTTGAGAAACGATAGGTCTCTTTTTAAAAATGTTACATAACCACTCATTGAATGATGATTATTTTTATCTGAGGAATACTTCATACAAAATTTTATTCGTAAAACATTTTTCTAAATTCTAATGCAAAATATAAAATCTTTTTTTTTTTTTGAGGTTCTCATCATAATTTGAATTTCCTTCTATCTATTGATATTCCAGTAATTGGTTAGAACAATGGGCCAGCAGATAATCCTTTCCAAAGAGACCCAAAGAAAATAAACCAGAAAAGAAAAAAAAACAGTTGATGGGTACATACCTTCCAGTAGAATTGGGGATTTTGAACTCTGAGTATGACTCGTAGAGAACAGCCTGTATTACTTCCCTGGAATGTGAAAGTCGTGCCCCCTTCTTCACGTAAACTGTTGAGGATATTAATCAATATTTGATATAGTCCTACGTACTACCAAGTACCAATATATCTTATAAATGCTGAATAAATTAATTGTTGATAGGCTTGTGATCCATTGAGTCTCAGATTTATATTGGCAGTAGTAGGTAGCTAGATAAACAACTTGTACAGTTAATAATTGCATCTAATGAAACTGGATGAATGATTTCATTAAAGAATGAACTCACATTAAACAGCCAGTTGTGATAAATCCTCTAAGGAATCTGGTAATGAAATGGCGAGCACAAGATTCTAACCACGAAATCGCCATATATCGTTTGTAATATTCTGGATCATAAAAAAATTCTATTAATTTCTATGGTATGCACCCAAACTTTGCTCCCTTCAACTAATAATTTTTGATTTAGTGCAAGAATCTTACTAGGCAATATATATAGCCCCCAGAAGGCCAGAACATCAGTTTCTCCTCCTCTGTCTGTTGTTAAGTATTCAAGCTTAATTAATGGAAATGGAAAATCTTTAATGAGGTGGGGTAAGTTATAGATTTGGGTGGGTGACCACTCCAAATTGATCAATTTGGTTGAATGTCACTAGCATTGCTTTAATTGCTATATCCTCCTAACGCAATTCCAATTACATGCCTAGCCTGAACCCTCAAAGTAAGCTGGCTATCAGTGAACAGTGGTTGCAGATTTTTAAGAAGATAAGGTATTAATTTCTGGAGAAAAATGGGTGGATCTATTCTTTTTCTAGAGAACTACGGTCCTATATTGATAGATTATTTAGGAAAAAAAAGGGAAATAATAGCCTTTTCAACGTGCGTGCAAGGAACGTGAACTTGTCTTCAAAGAAGTTTTTTTTTTAAAAAAAAAAAAATCTGGAATGTTGTTGTATTGATAACAAACTATTACATCAAAACGGGACTACAAAAATCACGTCCCTTAAGGAAGACAATACAGTCAGGTGCAGTGTCCAAAATAGTAGGTCCAAAATCACGAGTCCGCTACAGTGTTGGAAGATCTATGTACATGAACAATTCCATGTCCGGATTTGGGTCTTTAGAGAGCCATTTTACCATTGCACTTGCATCAGTTTCTACCATCAATTGTCTGCAGTTCATGTTCCACACTATCTGCAGTCCAAAAAAGATTCCCCACTAAGCTCAGCCTTGATGGGAACGCAGGAGCTCGGATTAAGACAAAACCCAAAAATATATCTAGCATCCTGGTCCCAAATTATTGCCCCTGCTGAAGCTTTGTTCCTCAATTGTTTAACTGCGCTATCAGAGTTCAGTTTCCACCAACCCATAGGAGGTGAATTCTAGTACGGCATAACATTTTGAACTTCTTGAGGCTTATGAGAATTGGGATTAACTAATAGCTTTGACCGGGCTGGTTTCTCCACTGCCATAGTTTCGAGCGGGTGATTGGAAATAAAAACTGCCAGTCCTCAGTCAGCTGTATGCAACTTCCAGCAGTGTCCATATTTCTGTGCCAGGCCACCCATACTTGCAGATTCTCCTCATCAAAAAAAATTTGTTGATTCCCTTCTGGTATCAATGCGGCCCGGACATCTCTAGCAAAGACTTGAATAGTAAGGAATTTACCCTGGCTTAACAGCCACAAAAAGGAGGCCACTCATCCACTTCCATATTTTCTTCCATAAAATGTCCTTCGTTCCCCAATAATGCTCCTCTTTCACCACATACACTGAGCGCACTGTAAATGAGCCTTTGGGGTCCTTCATCCACTTAACCCTGCCAACGCCTCTTCCATCATGAGGTAGAACTATAGCCCATAGTTTCCTCCACTTCTCTTCCGACAAATATGGTGTGATGTTGGCCCAGTCCCATTCTCCATCCTTGTGAATTCGTCATGTCTGCCACAACAGCATTTTCCAGTTTGCGGGAATTGGTTGACTAGACTATTCCACCAACTTTGTATGGGAGTCAATCCACATATCCTGCCAAAACTTTGTTGAGGTGCCATCTGCCACCAACCAACTTGGCCATATCTTACATATTGCGCGCCAGAGGGTAGGTCCATTTCTTGGATTGATCTCTCTGGCACCTAAGGCTCCACCCTCTTTTGGCCTTTAGTCAATATATTGCTAAAATATGCGTTTTAGTTTAGCTGATGCACCAACATGGAAACTTTGAAGGAAATACTAAAGTATGGAGGGTCACAAAAACATTGAATCATTGCTTTTAGTTCAAAATCAGATAATGAAAAAGAAGATAAACAGTGTCAGGAAGCTATCTTATTTGCCAAAACGGTTCAAAACTGACGCAAGAAATAATCTAGCTGCGACTTTACTGTCCAACAATTGCCTTGAGAAGTCTTAAATGGATAATCCCTGATGAACGCCACTTTTCGAGCCTTTCTTGTGACATAAAATGGCATCAATAAAGTTGAAAACCTGGTGGTGCTGAATGACCGGATTTCCTAAGACTTTGGCCATCAATCATGGTAAACTGATAAACCACCTTCGTGAAACCATTTTTCTTTATCTGTATTATTAATTTAATGACTCAGGTGCAATTCATAGACAATTTTACCAGCAAGAAAGGAATCACTAGTCACTGCTACAGAATTGCTTATCGCTCCATGGAACGTTCACTTAACCGATGAAGGAATTAATGAGGTGCAGGAATTTCACTCTTGCATTTCATTTCACCTTCGTATCTTTCTTTTGAAATAGGACCAACAACCCAAAATATGAAACAAAACCGCTATTGTGTATGCAGATGGCTGTGTGGGATGGTGCAAAGCAAGTTCAATGTTACTCTGAGATGATCATGTCGAGACCAACCCAGCATTCTGTAATTAAGATTTACAAATTTTACGGATTAATAGTTGTAATTTGTAAAGGATGAGCCTTATTAGCGCTTTACTATTTTTATTTGAAGACATATTGTACAACGTATGAGTGTTAATAAAACTAATAATATTAGGAAACCTTTGGGTGGAATTAGCGATATTTAAGAAATTAAAAAACCCAGGACAAGCAATGTAGCAACCTATATTCCGTTTCCATCTATCACACATTGTCACATGTTGAAGCACACCATTCCACACAGTATTAGAACTTGGATACAAACATTGATCAGACGACGCCAAATTCTTACAGCGCCATAAGAGTTATACATTGCTAACAGCATTATTCTCTGCTCACCATTCATAGTGGCTACAGCCAGAAGTTTTTTTGGTCTCGAGCAGTACTGGACAGAGATATATATATTTGGAAAACATTGGAGTAGATACAAACTATTGCTGGAAATTATTAACTATATAAGGCCTTTTCGAAAGGAGAAGCGTTGTCAAGGTGCGTTGTGTGCTGATGGAAAACCTTTGTACGGATTGCCAAGTGCCTCAACATTTCCTGGACGGGAGAAGACAACCTGCAATTTTCCAGTAAAAGTCCAAATATATAATGCTACTAAAAGCTCAACCATTAGTGCTGTTGCATTTGAATCACATGCTGCAAAATTCTAGCTCATAGTAAATTTGTTTTTCAAGTTAATTTCATGGCAAACTTGCATTTGAATACCGACTAAAGAGGTTAGCAGTCCGTTAATTGGTCTTTATAACAACTTTGATGGAGTATAAGTTTCTACATTAGTTATAACTATTTGATTTGGAGCACTATCCTAGATGCCGGCGTTCCAATTCTTTCTGTGGCAAAAACCTCCGAAACCCTATTTTTTGTGATTCTGGTATGGAAATTTTTATTTCATTATTTATAATAGACAAGCTGTCCAATATGGGCTCCTTATTTTACAATATACTTTTGATGAAATGAAAAACACACATCAGCTCTTTCACCTGATAATCTCCAAGCATATACGACTTAAAGCCAGCAGCGCAGTAATTGAAGTAATAATCCCAAGTCCTGATGAACCTCTCATCAAATCCCATGGCGTCGATCTTGCTAAAGAAACAAAAAATACCCAAATGAAAACAAAAGCCATTATTGAACTACGAAATATAATAGTGCAGAGCGGCAGAGTCATGATTTGCAGAATTTCTAGTCATCGCATTGATCCATGAATGTCTTTTTGGCTCATATTTAGTTAAGTAAAAGGTTAGGTGCTTATTCGTGTCTACTTTCTTTTTCTGGTGTGATTATTCTTTCTCTAATCATAGAACAAAAAAAGTGTTGTGTCATATACATGGCAAGAAACAAAACAAATGGCAGTATGGTGGTATACCTCTGATTCTTCAAGAATTTCTTTCTCCAACATCTAAGGGTATGGTAGTAATGAGGCCCTATATTTTCCACATGCTCCACACTGCAGTATTAGCACAACATCAGTAAGAGCGATGACGGTAGAAAATAAGACAGCTAATTAATTTAGGTGGTCCATAAACAATAGCTTATACCATAATCTGGATGCAGCAGCCATGGCTGATGTTACCCTACTCAGTGAAGGCATGCATCCCCCTGGAAAAATGTATTCTCTTAAGAACCCTGGACTGCGCCTGAGTTCATCATACTGTTCTTCTACTATGGATATGAACTACAGAGAAATCAATCATATTATTGGAACCCCAGAAAAAAGCATGAATATCATACTTAATGTAAACCTGCGGACTTTTGTCAGTACCTGTAGAACAAGAAGTCCATCTTCTGCCAATAGTGTTTCGCAGCAGCCAAAAAAGGCCTCCATGTATTCATGGCCAACATGTTCAATCATTTCACTGAAAATTCCAAGAATATACAATATGAGATATTGTCGTCCAGATAAAGTAAAAAAAGTTCTAACAAAGTTCATGCACGGTACTTGTGTGGAATGCTATTAAAAGACATGTATTTTGGGGGTAATAATACTTGCCAAGATATGATTCTGTCATATTTGGTTGTGTCAGGTAACTCTCTGTAGTCACATAGCAGAATTCTGATACGATCCTGATCATAAAATAATCACTTTCGAATCAGGAAAGTAAAGAAGTCCATTTCAGCTTAATGAAAACCAGATATTGTCCTAGTCTTGACCCTCAATTACATTCTATCCTGATGGATATGTATACCTGGAGGCCAGCTTCCATGACTTTCACTTCTGCAAATTTCAGTTGTTCCTTGGACAGAGTGATGCCAGTGTATTTGCATCCAGTCTGTTTAACAACTTCAATGGCGAAAGTTCCCCATCCACAGCCAATATCGAGGACTTCATGCTTACTATCAATTCTTGCCTGCAATTGGTCAACAATGAATGAACGGAAGCATAAACTGCAATAACCTTTTCCGTAAAATTGTGTCAAAAGCCTTCCAAAAGGAAAAGAAAAATAAACGAGTTGTACAAGACAAAGACATACTTTTCCAATCAGAACAGAAATTTTCCTATTCTGTGCTACTTTTAAGTCTTCATCTCCTTCCTGAAAAAAAATTACACTGGAAAGTCTGTAACGTGATAGACAGTGCAACAATGCATGAGAATGTATTGGTTCCGTTTGGTATCCATTCCAAATGGGAAATGAATTCAATTCGACATTGAGGGATTGTGTTCCTTACCTTGAACAGCGCACAAGAGTATGTCATTGTTTCATCCATGAACATAGCAAAAACCTCATTGCTCTAGAAAAACAGAACAAAAATTGAATTACTATTCTTCTACTTGGTTCATCCATTTAACTGCCTTACCATGATCACCTTACACTGAAATAACTACAAATCCATGTATACAAGAAAAAAAATGTAACCAAATAGGGCGGCACTTGTTAAGTAACAAAAGAACAAAAATTCTATATATTGAAAAGTATATAATTATATATTGGATTTTTCTATTTCAAATTGTATACTTATTCATTTTTTCCTTTTTATGCCAGAAAAGTGGTCCATTGTAAGCATATACTTATTCGTTGTAATTTATACCCTCTTTTTTATGGGCATTGTAATTCATAGATTAACATTGTAATCTATAGAATAGCTCATTACAGATGTATTGAATAAAGCTGAAATATAGTTCGTTCCATGTTCTTTCTGCCAAAATGTTACATAAGAGATACCCAATAAAAAAAATTGTCAGGGAAATGAAAACTCTAGCCTAACTTCTTGATATTATAAAAGAATTTCTTTTATATTAGAATTAGCCTGTTGGAAGTAAATCTAGAGGGGAAACAAATATATAGCAGGAAGGATATGTAACTCAAAATTTTAAGAAAGGGTTGGTGATTGTGGCACAGACCATATAGGTCATGCCTTAATGCTCTAAACGAGCCTAAAGGGCTCTTAAAAGCCTATTTTTAGCCCTTTTTAGTGCCCTGGGTATTTTATTACTTTAAAAGAATACAAAATCTCTTTATGTAAGTCTATGGTAGGTTGAGAGAGATTTTTATATTATGTTTTTCATATATTTTTATTGAATTTAAATCTTCAACTACATATTATCAAATGCCTTGATTTGTTTATATGGATGAAGAATGCTCATGGAAAATTGGAGAAATGGAAGGATGCAGGTTGGAGAAATGGAAGGATGCAGGTCTGAAGTAAAAAATATGGATGGCAGAAACTAGAGGGACAGAAAAGTTTGAAATAGCCAATTTCTCCAGTTACTATATTAAAGGATAATCAAAGAAAATCACATATATTAATTCAGTTTGACCGAGTGTCTAATTAGCGACAGATTTATTTAGGCTCTGGTCCGAAAGGCTTGGCTTCAAATCCCACAGGCCACAGCCGTCAATTATAAGTTACCTAAATGTTTTGATAGGATAAGTACATTATTGGTCCCTGCATTGAGATGATTATACAAAATTTATGACCCTCTTGGCTCTTTTGATGTATCTATTTTTTTTTTGGTTCCCCACCCGGTATTCGAAGCTTTGCCCCGACTAATCCGGATTCGACCCGCGTCGCGCATCTGGGTATGGTGGGTGAGTCTCTCAATGGGAATTTTCTGCATACACAAGGACTCGAACCCGAGGCCTTACTTAAGCGGAACCAAATCGCTTACCACTTGGACCAACCCCACATTGGTATCTATTTTTTTTATTATTAATACATCTTATCCGCACAGATTAAAAAAAAAATGGCCGACAACATTCCCTGTTTTATGATGTGCCAAACTTTTTTTTTTTATGGAAAACACTGTGTGTAAACTTTATTCAGGATGAATAGAGGTTACATCAGCAAAAGAGAGTTCTAGCACAGCACTAGGAAACTCTAAAAACCAAAAGCGTTCAGACGCATGCGAACAATCAAGATGACATAGTTTATAGGCCACCTTATTACGTAACCTTGGGATAAACTAAAATTAAAAAGAATAAAAAAGACTAGCTAAAGATGAAATGTCGCCAATAACACGACCCAAAGGAGTGTTAGGAGGGGAATGAGCCTGAAGTGCATGTATTACCACCTGTGAATCCATCTCAAGTATGATTCGTGAAAGTTGCATTTCAAGTGCCAAGCTTAAACCAAAGCGAGCCGCAGAAGCTTCACCGGAGACAGCGTTGCCGGTACATGTTTTATCGCCATTGCCAACACCAAACCATTCCAATCCTGGATGACTGCCCCGAACACCGAACTAGTAGACGGATGTATTGCAACATTGGTGTTCAACTTGAGGACTTGTGGAGGAGGGAGCTGCCACCGATCCGCTCTCACGGCACGACGAACTTCATGGGAACAAGAATTGGCCTCCATATACTCAGCAAGAAAATGTGACGCTGTCAATGCCACCCGGTTTGGAGTGTCTTGAACCTGCTGAAAAATCAACATGTTTCTGCTCTTCCAAATAAGCCAGCATTGAGTGATAATCTGCTCTAATTCTTGGACACTAAGCATCGATGAAATACCCTGCAACCAATTATGAGAATGCTCAGCTGAAATAGCACAATTATCCACAGGAAAATTACGTAACTGCCAAATCTCTTGGGACCAAGGACAGTCCCGTAGCAGGTGGAGGATGGATTCCCAAGGAGCATTGCACCTAGGACATGTCGTATACACTGCATGTAATCGGGCCGCCACATTAGTCCGGACAGGGAGAATGTTAGTGCATATCTTCCATGCAAATGACCGGACCTTAGGGGGAATATTAGAAGACCAAACACTTTTCCACCAGGAGGTAGAACAATTAGGGATCAAGGGCTGAGAGGTTGCTGATTGAGGATGGAGCATTGACAGGGATACCGAGTACCCACTCTTGACCGTGTACTATCCCGACAGGCTAAGAAACCAATAAGGATTATCATCAATGGATTGACCAGATAAAGGAATGCTTTTAATCAACTGTGCTTCTTCCTGGTCAAAGATTGAATCGACAAGCGCATAGTCCCACTCTGTCATGTCTGCCCGAATGAGAGAGCTGATCGTGGCCTCTTGTGTAAGGGTAGATACCGAGGACCTCACATAACCATCTCCATCCCGTGGCAACCACTGATCGCCCCATATGCGAGTCTGCCTTCCATCTCCAATCAACCAATGCACCCCCTGCTCAAGAACCGGACGAGCCTTCATAATGCTTCTCCAAGTATAACTGGGGTTATGGCCGAGAGAAGCCTTCATAAATGAAGTTTCAGGGAAATAGCGGGCTTTAAGTATACGCGCCAATAGACTGTGTTCGTTGGAAAGTAGCCTCCACCCTTGCTTGGCTAGAAAAGCCAAGTTAAAAGCATCCAAAGAACGAAAGCCCAGCCCCTTGATTTCCTCCTGCAAAGCTTATCCCACGAGAGCCAATGAATCTTGTGTTTGCCATCCCGTTGTCCCCACCAAAATTTCCGGATAAGAACTTCGATTTCATCACATATGGAAGCCGGTAAAAGGAAACAACTCATAACATAGTTAGGAACTGCTTGGACAACGGCTTTTATAAAAAGTTCACGGCCAGCATCAGATAAATATCTTTCCTTCCATTGACCCATTTTCTTGAGAATCCTGTCTCTAACACATGCAAAGACCCGCTTCTTTGACCTCCCCACCATCGCAGGTAACCCCAGATAATTCTCAAAAGTGTCAACTGCCTTTACTCCTAGATCCCCTTGGATACAAAGTATTGACTGTTCAGGTACATTTTCGCTAAAGAACACTTCTGACTTCTCTAAGTTAACCTTCTGGCCAGAGGCCAATTCATACTGCATCAAGAGAGAGGCAATCACTCTAGCTTCCGGGACGGTTGCCCTGGCAAAAAAAATGCTGACATCCGCAAAAAAAAGATGAGTAACAGTTGGGGCACCCCGACAAACCTGCACTCCATGTATTCGACCTTCAGCACTCGCCTTGTTAATCAAAGCCGACAAGCCCTCCGTACAAAAGAGAAAAAGGTAAGGCGAAAGAGGATCACCCTGCCTTATACCCCTCGTGGGAAAGAAAATCTGTTGTGGGTACCGATTAATCAGGAGAGAGTAAGACACCGAACGAACACACCTCATGATCAGGTCCATCCAAAGATCACTGAAACCGATTCTGGATAGGACACCCTCAAGAAAATTCCATTCAACCCGGTCATATGCTTTGCTCATATCCAGTTTGATACCCATGAAACCCTTCTTACTAGAGCAACTCCTCTTAGGATTCGAAGGCAATAAGGGGCATTGTCAGTGATTAATCTTCCTGGTACAAAAGCACTTTGCTCATCTCCAATTAAATCCGGAAGAATAAGTTTCAGCCTGTTAGCAATTGTCTTCGTAATAAGTTTAAAAACCACATTACAAAGGCTAATCGGGCGAAACTGACCACAATCCTCTGGGCTACGAACTTTAGGAATCAGGGTAATAAAAGTGTGGTTAATTGAAGAAGGATCAGCACCATGATTCAGAACATCCAAGACAAGATCATATACATCATCCCCAATAATATGCCAAAATTTATGGAAAAAAATGGGAGACATACCATCCGGGCCAGGGGCTTTAAATGGATGCATCTGCTTCAAGACTATAAATATCTCCTCACGGGAAAAGGGAGTCCCTAGAACCCTCTGCATACCATCAGTAATACGCCTATCCAAACAATGCAGGATAGGCTCGCAATGCAAAGTCTGACTGGCTGAGAACAATTGTGAATAGTAAGAGGTAAACACCTCTGCTATATCTCGCTGTTTGGAGTTCCACACACCGGCCGAGTCCCTGATCGCCACCACAGTATTATTGCGCCTCCTCTGGTTAGCCTTGTGGAAAAAGTAACTTGTTTTTTTATCCCCGTCCTTCAGCCAATTCACACGAGAGCGTTGAGCCCACAGCAGCTCCTCCTTGCCAATCAGGTCGGCTAGCTCACCATTAACCTTCGTCGTTTGGGCGATGGTCTCAGTTGATTAAGGCCATAAATGGAGATTGCCCAATAAGTGCCTCTTCTCTTTTATATCCTTTGTAATATGCCGAAATGGTGCTTACTCCAATCACCCAATTGACTACCACAAGCCTCAATTTTTGACCGCTCTCAAGATATTACAAACTTTAATTTACAAGTTATCAAAAGATATATAATTGGTCCTGTGCTATTCTAAATTGATACAATTGGTCTCCTTATGTAATTTTTCATATTTTCTTATCCCTTTATTATTGATAAATGTCATCAAATTTATTTTAACCACTTGTGTCTAATCCCAACAAAACTAAATTTTTTGATTCACAAAATTTGAACTCAAGAATATAAGGAGGGTTTCACTTGAAGTATGCTGGTATAATTCAATATACGCCCTTTATCACAACATTTTACTATCCTAACCTCTTTAATCAATAAAAATTCTCATGTTCTGTAAAACACAAGAAAAACTTTGGATTTTGCATACCAGGTCATAATGCCGAGAGATATTCCTGCGAGCTTGCGTCAGAGAATTCTGCCTCATTACATGCTTGAAGAAAAGTTTGGAAGATGAGATAAGAGCTGTGGAAAACATTGGTGTCCACCTGAGCCAACAGATTAAGTACAAATACTATGATGACTACAGAATTGAAATTGGCTAAAATCAAGTCCTTGAACTAATGAACTCCCACAAGCTAGCTATTTATATGTATAGGGTTAATGGTATATTTGGTACCCCTAGTGTTTCAAATTCGTCAATTGTATACTCCGACTTTTTTTCCGTCAATTATATACATGTACTTTTGAATTGTGTCAATTGTGTACCCCAGGCAGCATTTTGATGACGTGTTGCCCGCCTAAAATATATGTCAGTTTGCCCCCAAAAATTTGAATTTAATCATGTAGGTCCTTTATCATTATATAATTAAGTCCTCATTTTTTATTTATATTCAATTAAATCCTTTTCTTGGAGATAAAATTTTTATTTTAATTCTTGGTGTTTATATATAATTATTATTTTTTAATATTTGATGTTAAAATTATTGCCTATGTATGATTAATTTGTATTATACTACTAAATTATAATTAATTACAAAAAAGAAATTAAAATTTCCAAAATTTTTTAAAAATATACTATAATAATAATAATAATAATAATAATAATAATAATAATTTATTTTATGTAGTTAATTATGTCAAATTTAACAATGTTCATATACAATTTAATAATCGACGTATTTGTTTTTTTTAACTCAAAATAATTTCTTACTTTGCAAGTGCTGCTTGTTGTTGGTACATGAACTCGATCTTAAAATAATATCGTTGTATTATTATGTTATACGGTAAGTGGAATCCACTCTTGCATTATTTTTTAAATTTAAATTTTCTAATTATCAAAATTAATAAAGTAAAATATGTTTTTTAAATTGGGAATCATTCAATAGAAATTTATGTGATAAATAATTAAAATTAAGTAATATAATTGAATAGTTCTTATAAAAAGGTAATATATACCATTAAATTATAAATATAAGTAGTTATGCATTATAAAAATTATTGTAGGAAAATAATTATATAGTTATTATTTTAATAAAATATGATTATGTATTAAATATAATCTGGGAATTAAATATTATCTAAATAATAATTACATATAATATTAAGGATTAAATTGTGAAAAATAAAAAGTATATAGAGTAAATTGTAAACCACTGAAGGACTTATATGACTAACTTAAAAATTCAAGGACTAAATTGCCACATATCATTATCGGGCAGCACGCCACGTCATCAAGCTGCTGCCCGAGGTATACAATTGACGCAAACTCACAAAGTACGCGCATATAATTGACGGGAAAAAAAAGTCGGGTTATACAATTGACGAATTTAATAGAGTACGAGTACTAGCCAATTTCTTCTGCCTCATTACATGCTTGAAGAAAAGTTTGGAAGATGAGATAAGAGCTGTGGAAAACATTCGTGTCCACCTGAGCCAACAGATTAAGTACAAATACTATGATGACTACAGAATTGAAATTGGCTAAAATCAAGTCCTTGAACTCCCACAAGCTAGCTATTTATATGTAATATGTATACCTTGTCTTCTTCACTTTTGTGATGGACTTATTTACTTCTCCATTGGCAAATATGAGCTGAAATTCAATATTGCTCGATTAAAATTGCAAGTTAAGAGAAAATGGAATCAAAAATTAATTTGTTAGGTACTAGGAAAGTCATGTGCATCTCACCATAAAAAAATTTAGCAGACCATCATCTTTGTCTTCAAGGGTAAAATCTCCATCAATATATGCATCTGCAAAGCCTACATCAGCCCTTGTCATGACCTGAAAAAAGTTTCAAATACTTGTCAATGGCCATGAGAATTATGTATGCTACAATATGACGCAAACATTAATGCAAAAGGGTATGAATCGAATTTCTATACAGAAAAGTTATCTTGATAAGTGATGGATTTTTTAAAGAAATTTCATAACACGACTTCTTAATTATGATTTTTTTAGAATGTTAACTATAATATTTTTGCACCTCACTTTTCTAATGAAAAATAAAATCTTCTTTTTGTACATTAGCAACGTTACTATTTCTGCCAAAGTGTATTGCCACTTCTCTTGGTGTTTTATTCCAGGGGTCAGTTCCATTCCAGCTGTGGGATTGTGCGTGTTTTAAGGATGGAGAGTTGTGGATAGTTATTAAGATTCAGATGTATCAAAAAAAATTGTTACTATTTTTTTTTTTGATCTGGAAAAAAAATTATTACTATTTTCAGTGGTTAACATTGTGCCAGATAATCCTATCCAAGAGGGATCCAATGAAGGGAAACAAAGAGAAATTAGAGAAATAAAGAAAGTGATACCTTCCAGTAGAACTGGGGATTGTGAACTCTGAGGATAACTTGTAGAGAGTATTTTATAGTATTAATGCCCTGGAATGTGAACGTCTCCCCGCCTTCTTCCTCTAAACTGTTCATCACCACATCAATCAATATCTAAGATAGACATGTCCACTTTTACAATCTATATTTTATTTTAAAAAAAAAATTATAACAACATGAGACTAATGATAATCAATTTATAAACTGTACAGGAAACTAATGATAATCAACCATGTAAGTTGTACAAGCTTAGCTAAAACAATTTATATGTGAAGAAACCGAATGTATTGGTTATGATTGAGGAGCAAACTCACATTAAACAGCCGGTAGAAATATATCGTCCAAGGAATCTGGTAATGAAATGGCGAGCCCAAGATTCTAACCAAGAAATCTCCATTAATCTTTTGATAAATTGCTGATGGGGATGAGTAAAGCTATAGCTGATCAGTTTCTTTCTATATAGTGAATAAAACTATGGTGGATGACCAAGACTACCTCTACTAGGAGCCCACCATCTACGAATAGGACGACCAAACTTTCAGTAATGGCCACCTTATCACCACAAAATATGTGAATATATTTTAAAAAAATACTGACATGAAATTTTGTCATAAATTTAAACTTTTATCTAACCATAAAAAGCAATAATCCTACTTATTATTGGTCATATCATACTTTTAGTGATAACAAAATATGACATATTTGCATGGATTAATGTCACGTTTCATCCCTGTGTTGCCTCCTCGAATTGAAATTCATCCTTGTGTTGAGTTTTGATTGGTTTTGATCCCTTAGTTGGTCCATTTTTGAAGGTGTTAGTCCTTTTTACCGATTTTACTCCTAAATTCAGCACTTTATTGTTCAAACCAGTTTACCCACCCGAAATTCGACTCAACTAACCGACCCAACCCGGAACCCTTCTCTACCTCCAAACATCAAAAATTTTAAAATCATAAAAAAATAAAAATTATTTTCTAAATTTTTTTAAAAAAATTAAAAAATCATAAATCAAATTATTTTTAATTTGAAAATTTTAAAAATTTAAACCTTTCTTCTCCACATGTTTTGTTTCTTTTTTCTTTTTATTTTTTTATTTCTTCTTCTTGTCCTCCTTCTCCTTTCCCCTCAACATCAAAAATTTAAAAATTATGAAAACTAAAAATTATTTTTAAAATTTTAAAAAATTAAAAGTCATAATTTAAATTATTTTTTAATTTAAAAATTCAAAAATTTAAATTTTTGGTATCTACTTTTGTTCTTTTTTATTTTTCCCCTCCTTTCTTCTCCACACATCCAGAAAAAATTATATTTTTTAAAAATTTTTAAACTAAAAAATAATTTACTTTATGATTTTTTATTTTTAAAAAAATTTTAAAAATTTTAAATTTTTTTTAATGATTTCCAAAATTTTAATATTGGGAAGTAGAGTTATATATTTATTGGTGATCCTTTAATGGGGTTCCTGGTTGGGTTGGTTAATTAGGTCGAATTTTGGGTGGGTAAACTAGTTTGAATAGTAAAATGCTGAATTTAGAGGTAAAATCAATAAAAAGGACTAAAAACTTAAAAAAATGACCAACTGAGGGATCAAAACCATTCAAAACTCAACACATGGATGAATTTTAATTCAGGGGACAACACAGGAATGAAATGTGACATTAATGCTTTATGTAAATAGGATATTTAAATATTATTCTCATATAGTATTATGAACAATTTTCAAGGTAACTTTGATTCTATCTTTCCAAATGGCTCTGAGTGATAAAATGAAAGGTGAGTGAGTGACAATGTCATCACAGATTCAAATCCGCAACTACAACCATGCAAAGCAGAAAAAGAAAAAGGCGAAAGAAGAAAATGAAAAAAAAAGAAAAAAATTATTTAGCTTTTTTTTTCTTTGGAAAATCATTTATAACCCCCATTACTGGGCTTCATTACATTTTACCCCCCTGAACTTTTGGTCAAAAATGGATCACCCCCTGTACTAAAAAAACCGGTATTTAACCCCCTAAACTTTCTAATTCCGCGGTTCACCCCCTATGGTTGACCCGATTCCGACTCCGTTATTAGATTTAACGGAACTCGCGGATTTTGGACACGTGGATTGTTGGTGGACGTCGATTTGTTTTTCTTTCCTTCTTTTTCTTTTTCTGCCTTTCTTTTCTTTTTCATTCTTCCTTTCCTTTTTTTTTTCTTTTTTTCTTCTTTTTTTCTTCTTCTCCTTCCTTCTCCTTCTTTTCTTCTTCACCAGACTAACCTTCTTCTTCTTTTCTTCTTCACCAGACCTTTCATTTTTCTTTTTTTTCCCTTCCTTTCTCTTCCTTTAAAGCGATTTTACTCCCTCTAAAAAAGATTTGTGAGATAGAAAGAAGGATAAGAGAAAACGAAAATAAAAAACGCAGCGCCTCCTCCTACCCCTGCAGCCTCCCTCCTCCTCCTACCCCTGCCGCCTCCCTCCTTCTGCCCCACCAAAAAATTCCAGCCAAGGCCCGGTCCATCCTTTCAATTAGTTGTCTTTGTGTGTGTGTGTGTGTGTTTTTTTTTTTTTATGAAATTGTGTGTTTGTGAATAAATACGAGGCAGAATTGCAGAGGGGGGAAGGATGATGGAGTGATGGTGATGACGATGGAGACTTCGTTTCGGTTCTGGAAAGAAATTGGGATGGCTGCGGCGATTGCGATGCTCTCCACCAGAGATCTGACTGCCTGCATAAGTTTGATACCTAACATGCGAAAGGGGTCGGTAGACTAAGTTATGTGGTTGATTCCATGGATGTCCTTGAACAACTTTGTTGGAAGTGACTGAAGAAAGTCTCAAGGTATGAACTAAAGGAGGTACTCGAGTGTGCTAATGGTTATATACAGTTTACACCATCCTTTTTATTTATGACGCTTCTCATCGTGTTTCTGATGTTGAATGAGGCTACATTCAATATCAATGTTCTGGGGACGATATCTCTCACAAGGTTACTGGCACCTTAAATGCTGAAGCGTGGTAGGGGTCATTTTGTGGTGGTATGTATGATGACTATTTATATCAGTGTGTATCTATGTGTTTTCGGTATTTTACTTCATCTTCTTGTGAGGTTAGACATGCCTATACTGAGACTCGTTATGGACCTTTCTCTATGATGACTATTTATACCAGTATGTATTTATGTGTTTTGGGTGTTTTACATCATCATCTTGTGAGGTTAGATAGACATGCCTACTGAGACTCGTTATGGACCTTTTTGTTTTGCTTAAAAAAGTTAGGATCCTGATCTACTAAAGTTAAATGTATTGCAAACTGAGTCTACATTATATGTTGGGATAATGTAGAGAACTGTAAGAACAAAAAATTATTAGGAGTTTGAATTGTGAAATTTTAGAAACCCAAAAAGTAATTTTTTATTTATATTCTTTCTCTTTTTCTTTTTTATAAAATTTTTTTATTTTTCGTTAAAAATAAAATAATAGAAAAATGAAATAGATGGTTTGTTTTTTTTCATTTTTATATTTTTTTCTAAAAATTAAAATGTAAAAAAATCGAACGGAAATGGTCTTGCCAGGTGTCGATCATCCGTGCATTCCGTTAAGTCCACTAACACAAGTGTAAAAACCCTAATGGAATGAGGTAAAATGCGGAATTAGAAAGTTTAGAGGGTTAAATACCGATTTTTTTAGTACAGGAGGTGACCCATTTTTCAACCAAAGTTCAGGGGGTAAAACGTAATGAAGCCCCCCATTACTGCTTCGGCAAGTGGCAACTACACAAATCAGGTTATGCAGTCACACTTACGCCCTTTTTTCCAAGCCATTCTCAAAAAAAAAGTTGAAAAGTAAGTTACCACATATATGACTCTGTCAGTCTGTTGGTTTGAACTTTCAAGAATTTTCATAAAAAAAAATTCCTAGAAGTTTCTTCTTTTTCAAGAAGTTTCTCCTCTTGGAAACCCCTTCCAAGTTCCAAGCTTTTGGGGTTTGTTCGATGGTTTAGAACTTAAGATTTTATTTCTTTTATATTACTGTATCACATTATTTATAATAATTGATTTTTTTAAAAAAAATGCATGTAGTTTTTTACACAGGATGATAATATTTTCACCCAATTTTGATTTTTTTTTTTGAACGCGTGATAAACTATCCGAATTTTTCAAATGGTAGGAAAATTTACAAGATGTTTTCCAACGCAGATTGGACGGCGAGCATTTTTCTAGAACATGGGCCTCGATATTACTAGGCCGAACATTTTGGCAATAGGGCCTTATTGGGGGATTTAGACCCCTTCCAAATAGATGAGAAGGACTATAGTAGTAGTTTATTTGAGATTGACTCCAGGGTAACTCCATGGATTCTTCTATCCCACCATAAAGGCTGTAGCCGCGCCTATTGGTTTATCATATAGGTATTGCAGCAAAAAAAAAAAAAAAATTCAAACTTGACTCAATTTTAATTAATTCTAAATGACTGAAAAATTGTGCATATTTAAAATTTGGCTTAATCAAATTGATTTAAATTTAAGATAATGAGTTTTAGTCAAGTGGAGCTCGAGCTCGAATCTAAACATTAAAGCTTAATTCCAACTCGGAACATTTTCTTTAGAGATTGAGTTAAACTTAGGTGATATTATGCTCGACTCAGCTAGTTTATACACCTTTTAAGAATTCATACAGGGTGAACGAGTTAGAGGGCTTCGACCCCTTCCCATGTAGGGAGAAGTAGAACGAGCTAATATATTATTATATAGTTATGGCCATTCATTGAGCTCAAAAAAAGAAAGAAAGAAATGGTCGAGTTCGTAGATAGATATAAAGATTTACAAAGCAGCAACAGGGACTTGTCTCAGATTGAAGAACCTCAGTCATCCAAGCTAGCTGGCAAACAACCTCATTTTCTCTGCTCATCACCATGCATGCTGGCTGGCTCCAAGCAGTAGTTTTATTTGGCTCTTACGGACAGAGATAGATATTGAAAAACATTGAAGTAGCTAAAAATTATTCCTGGAATTACTACATAAGGCCATTTTGAAGGAAAAAAGTGCTTTCAGGGTGCATTGTATGCTGATGGAAAACCTTTGTATGGATTCCCTAGTGCCCCAACATTTCCAGGACGGGAGAAAACAACCTGCAATATATTCCAGCAAAAGTTCATATAATGCTTGAGTTCAACCATTAGTCAACTCTAGCTGGTAGTAAAGTTGTTTTCATGTTATTTTTATGGCAACTTGACTAGCGTTTGAATATTGATTAGAGAGATTAGCAGTCCAATATGGTTCCTTATTTTACCTGAATGTTACAGAAACACTTTTCATGAACAAGAGATATCAGCTTTTTTTACCTGATAATTACCGAGCATGCCCGACATAAAGCCAGCAGCAGAGTAGTCGAAGTAATATTCCCAAGTCCTGAAGAACTTCTCATCAAACCCCATGGAGACAATCTTGCTAAAGCACATAAAATACCCAAGTCAAATCAAAAGCCATTATAGAACTATGAAATATGGTAACGATTGTAGTGCAGAGTGGAAGAATCATGATTGCAGATTTTGTAGTCACTGCATCGCACAGAGACATGGATAGATGCTTCATGCTTAATTAATCCTACGGTTTAGTTACACCGCAGGTTCTCCTTTATGCGTCCGGTTCTATATTTTATCTCTTGGTTTCTTGGAATCTTGGTGATTATTCTTTCTCTAATCATGGAACAAAAACAGATACTTGTGTTGTGTCATATACATGGCAAGAAACCAAACAAATGGCAGTATGGTGGTATACCTCTGATTCTTCAAGAATTTCTTTCTCCAACATCTAAGGGTATGGTAGTAATGAGGCCCTATATTTTCCACATGCTCCACACTGCAGTATTAGCACAACATTAGTAAGCCCCAAGAAGCTAGAAAACGAGTTAAGATGAAAATAAGACAGCTAATTAATTTAAGTGGTCCATAAAAAATAACTGAATACCATAATCTGGATGCAGCAGCCATGGCTGATGTTACCCTACTCAGTGAGGGTACCAATCCCCCATGGAAAATGTATTCCCTCAAGAATCCTGAACTGTGCCTGAGCTCATCATACTCTTTGTCTGCTATGGATGAGAACTACAAAGAAGTCAATCGTATCTCCGAGTCAGCAAAATGGCCAAAATGCAGAAGAGCATGAATATCATCCCACTTGCATTCATATTATTGGAACTCAGAGGAAGGCATGAACATTTCATACTTTTGTAAATCATCCTACTTCTGTGACTGTGAGTACCTGTAGAACAAGAAGCCCATCTTCTGCCAATAGTGACTCACAGCTGCCGAAAAATGCCTCCATGTATTCGTGTCCAACATGTTCAATTATTTCGCTGAAACATCCGAATAAATTCATGATATGGTACTTTTATGGAATGCTATTGAAAGAATTGTTGGGAAAACTCGGGTAATTTCCCCACTACAACAAACTAGTGAATTGAACTGATTCGATAATTCCCAGGAAAGATGGCCTAGCCTATCTCCTTAGACAGAATTATCATTCCAAGATAAATTCCCAGGAAAGACTGGAGGAACTATGGTTCACTTAAAACCCAGCCTCCTAGACAGGACTTACTTGCACAGTGTTTTAATTCACAACTTCACCCGACAAAAGGCGGCTTAGCCGGCCAACAAATGAAGCAAGGCGGCTTTGCCAGCCAACAAAGAAATAAGGCGGCTTAGCCGGCCAACAAAGAGATAAGGCGGCTTAGCC